>KN482557.1:12175-27286 GCA_000787095.1 Periophthalmodon schlosseri | reverse complement strand
CTGCTGTAGATTGTAAAATTTGAAATATGAATCTATATAATTGATAGTGCTCTGGGTCTTATGCATTGCCTCACATAGAGTGTGCACATATGCTTATGATATTTAGGGCCAATTGGCATATAGCCCCACACTCCAAGCCTCGTGCCTGCCAAAAATAGCATTAAAAGATGTGAATTAATTGAATGCGGTTGTCTGGAGGACATGGCTAACACAAAGCAGCCAATCGCAAGCCAGAAACCAAGCTTCTCCCATCTGACCCTCTTGTCGGTGAAAACAATACAATAGCATCCAAAACAATCGATCAAATCCACAAGGGCTCAGAGCATTCTATGTAATTCTATGAATGCTAAAGAATAAATTATTTATGACTGTGACAAAGAAACATTGATTCACCTTTTAAAATATAATACTTTCTAGACACTGGATTTTTTACATCTGATTTTTGGTATAGTCTTAAGGTCAATGAGGTTCATCTGGTCTTCTGATAATTTGTTTTAATAGCTAATTTTTTCAGACCAAGGTTTAGTTTGTTTTCAGATATCATCGCTGGTTTAAGGAGGCAATCGAAATGCGGAAGCATGCCCGCCGGACGAAGGGGCCTTTTAACTGTCACACCTGCAAAACTGTCCTGAAGAATCGGACTGCTGATGGAGCTGTCGTCCTGCCTTTACTGGTAGGAAGACAGCAGGAAAACCTGTTTAAATCAGCTGACCAGACACGTCACAGAAACATCACATGACCACCCTGAGGAAGTGCTAGTGAGCAGTTCAAATTTATCAGGGATGAAAACAAACTAAACCTTGGTCTAAAAAAAGAATCTATTAAAATAAATATTCTTAAGGTCAGTTGTAAGCCTGCTTATTATGCATTCATGAGTTGTTGTTTGGGGTCTGTATATAAGTTCTTGTCAAACTGTAGTCTTTCTTTAGATATGGAAATCATGAAGTTTAAGAATAAAACAAATGTAGTCAGGTTTAGTTTCTGGTTACAATAAAATCAAAAGAATGAAAATTACTGTATAGCTTCTATCTCTCCCCTGTAACAAAAACTCTCAATCTTGGTACATCTGACTTAATACTATCCAGCATGAGCTGTCCAAATAATGCCATCCAAACACCATGTTCTCTTCTGTAGAAAACATTTTCAGCTGTGTATTGCATTTCAGAACATGTTTGTTCAGATCTAAACTACAGGGTTAGCAGTTTTTAGGCAGAATAAGATAAGATATTTTGTTGTTTGTGGAGAAAATTATACTTCAAATTATACTTTGCTAATTGCGTCCTTCCAAATTGCGATTTTGAGTTGACTGATTAATCTTGTAGCCCTTCTCTACACCATACGACATACAATATCACCGGTCCAAAGTGAAGAGAATAAAAACTTTAATATCCCAAAAATCTATTAATAACACCCAACTAATGTGATGTATTGCCATCATTGTCAGCCCATTTGAGAGACACAGTCATTCTTTACCCCCAGCTAATGCACCTTTTATTCTGTTAAAAAGAAGTGAACGCACAGTGATTGAAATGACAGTAGAAGTAGTGCTCTTTTAGATTGGTTTGGAAGCATGTGGTGTCTGAGGCAAACCAAATGACTGCTGCCTCTCAAACTGACACCATAATGTGAGATGATGAACCGGCTCATTTGGAGAAAGAAAATCAGAATCATTTACATCGCCTATTGCTTTGAAGAGGCTTAAGTATGCTTGCAAAATGTCAATACTCTAACGCTAACAGGCTATCTTAAATCTGCCAAATGATTTATTTACCTTAGGTTGTGGTTGCGGTAATTGTTGTTTTGGGTTGCGCAGTGGCAGAGTGGTTAGCCCTCGTGCCTCTGTGGTTTCCTTATAAGCTCATTCTTATCTACATCAACCAATAAGCCTACATCCTCTACATGTTTCAATTATCAACCAAATAATCATGATTGGATTTGTTCCTTAATCTACTATCTGGCTACTCCTCAGGCCCACCCATAATCTACCTCAGTGTGATAAACATTCATGCACTTTGCAGCTTTGAGCTTTCAATGTACAAAGTCCTCAGTTGCAAATCAAATTACTGTTGCATGAATGTAACCTAATATAATTACAGGGGAATCACATTTGATTGCGTTGTAAAACGGAATATTACGTTTCATAGCCGAGTAGACAACACCTTGTAAACAATTTACTCCAGCTAGGCATGTGAAGGTAGAAAATGTTACTATAGTGATGATTGTGAAAAGAAATATTACAATTTCACATTTATTCACAGTTTTTAACACCATGACCAAACTGTGAAATCCCCAATTAACTTTTATCCGCATTGACAAATAGATCACCATTCATGGAGTATGAGACCATCTAATTTAATCTAACACTCGGAATGACAAAGTAAAGTTAACGTGCCATAAACATATAGAAACACACATTTTTTTAGGAATATACATTAAAATAGAAATACTTGCTTCTTAAATGATACATTTTTAGTTCTTACAAATATATAGTGTCCTTAGTAAACATGCTTATCAATTAACCGGATACATTTGAAATCCCTAACTTCAGCCTATTAAAAAGTGTAGCATTGTTAGCGTTTGCTGCTCTAGGTTTTGGTGAAATTGATGTAAGCCATAAACAGTACCTTCGCCCTCAGGCCTCAAGTGTTATCCAGTGCTACCTGTGGTGCTTGTGGCCCCATAATCCTACTGAAGAGCTTTTAATGTCACCCAACTGCTGAGAGGTGACATGGTCAAAGAAATAAAAGCCTGTAGTGTGCTCATTTAGTGATAAAAATGTCAATGCGCCGCAGTGACTTCCTCGCTGGGCACGGAGCTGTCAGCAGAGCACGGACATCAGAGAGGAGCGCGCGGCAAATAGGCAGCTCACTTCCTGTCATTTTGTGGCATGAATAGGCTTTTATTGAGCATTAAAATGTAAGCTTCTGAATTCTGTCGCCTTTTATGTGCTCAGGGTATGCATGCATCATCTCACTGTGGATAATAAGCATTTGTGAAAACTATAAACTCTACTATATTCTGTATCATTTTATCCCATTCAGCTCATTTACAAAAGCACAGGCCTCTGAAATAAGGATTATATCTGTCAATGGTTTAGACATGGTTCAGTAGATTCATGCCGCCTGCAGAAGAGGATTTTAAAATCTTCCACGATTTTGAGACCTGACACAAAGTGTGACATTACATGAGGACATTTTGCAATGATTATTTATCTCATACAGGCATGAGGGACAGCCTCACCACACTTACTGCACTTGCCATGTCACTTGCGTCAGCTGTTCTTTGAATGCAAAAAGGCCCTTGTAAAGGCCCCCGGAGCGGTGTATTCATTTTGCAGTGCGAGCTGGAGGTAAAGAGCCTGTTACAGTCATTGAAGCGGTGATGAAAAATGGAGAAGTTTGCACAAACTGTGTTGGTGTTCTCTGCACTATTTCTACTTTGAAAGAGCCGACACTAGCAAACTGGTGTCTGGCACATACTGTTTTTTCTGATTGTAAAGTTCATTGCAAGTGACGATCATACAATTCTAATATGTTGGAACCTTAGGTTTTGGAGACACAACTCAGTAACAATAACAGTAACAGTGACCCCACAGACATGACAGACATTTTGTGGAGATGCAAATCGAGCAAATATCTTCTAGAGTGCAGCCAACATAATATTGGATTTAGTTCATGATGGTTGTGATTAATGATTATGCTCTGTTGAAACAGTCTCAATGTCTAAATATTTTACAATAGCAAAGCGACACAACATGCACCAAGAATGAATCCCCCTCAAATACAGCATGAAATTTATCTATCCCAGTTTCTTTGCTAACCCATCGGTTGAAAGCTTAAAAATCCTGGATCAATTATCAGATATCCTATATCTATAAATGTCCAATATCAATTCATGTCACAGTAATGAACCATTTCCCTTCAAACTCTGAAGATGAGCAGCACACAAAAACTACCTTATTTCACCACCTCTTTGTTCAACACCTTTTGTACGATTCTGTAATGAGGGCATCATTTGAATCTTGGTGGTGTGATCCTGGCTCATTCTTGTGAAAGGCACTGTCCCTCTTTCTTTGTATTCATATCAGTCTCAGCCAAGTAAAGTCGCTTCATTTTGAGCCAGTGCCATCCGGATGCTTCCCTGTGATAAAACGCCTAACAGAGAAGTACTTCTGAAGTGGCTGCGGCAGTGGGTCTCAACAATACAAATGAGGTCTAGACATTGTCAAAATGGATTTGTCTTGTTACTGTAATATGATGGAGGAGATAGCTTGCACATCCTGCAAAAAATACAAGTTTAATTATACATTTATCCAGATTTATCCGCAATGGTTCAACAGATGGTTCTGCAGTACAGTGTGACGTGGGCTTTCCTTCATCCCAATTGGGCACTAATGTGTACCACCCTATTAACAAGCACTATCATGTTAAATGTGCCATGCTAAGAGAGACTAACTGCACGCTCTTGGCTTATGTGTGAAGAAGAAGAATTAAGATGGATAACAATTACTGCAACAATAGAGGAGGCGAGTGCTGGTCCCTAACTGCAACATGCATTATCGTTTTCATTACGGCTGATGGTAGATCAAAACATATGGAATAGAACGATGCTCTATGGTAATAATCCAATCAGTGTCCATCCTCTGCTATGTACGGTGTTATTTGTGGACATTGCCTGAGCAGGAGAACATGGTGCATCATTATTCTTTATTCGCGTTGATCTCAGTAAAATGTTGTTTTGGCATTAGTTAAATGGGAATGGTATGATATGAAGGATTACCATCAAACACTAAAAGGGATACTTCATAGAGGAAATTATAAGATCCTGTTGCTGTTGACCTCTTCAAAGGTATTGGGTCTATCTGGCAGTCATAATAATAATACGTTTATTCAGATATTTGGATATTTGATTAATGATAAATTACAGACATCAAACAAACGATGATCAACAGATACATGAAGGCAAATATTTGAAGTTTCCAATCATGAATATAGTCTTCAAATCAAACATTCAGGAGTGGGGTGAATCAAACACTAATTTTCCCCCACCTCCTTTTACAATGCCATTATAGCAGTAATCCTGCTTCTGCCAGTCTCTTAGAGCACAAGTCATTTTGCATGTACCTTACATTCATAATGACACATTAACTTAAGTTCCTTCTTCTACATACTTAGTTATAATCATTTCTGTTTATATATGTTTTAACATTTTCATATTTGGGCATTTTTTGAGGTCATCATGCTGTATTTTACAAGATATCTGGACTTATACATTGCGTGGAAGAATGGATATGTGTTATGTAGTTCACCAGTAATCATTGTACGATGTAAAGATAACAATAAAGGTTAAAAGAATGCCTCTTGTTCATACATGGTGTTTATATTCTTTCATCGTTAGCTCCTCTGACATTACAGTGTTACATCCTGCACCCGGATTCACACAAAACATACCACTACAGCACTAAACAGCTGTTCCTAGTATCTTATCTACCATCTAACATAATTTATTCCCCACTGCTCCTGCGTATGGAAACACTTATGACCATGTTTCAGCCTCTCCAATGCTTCCTCACTCTCTCCAAAGGGTTTAGGGCGAGTTTTGATTTCACTTGGAGAGCTTACACACTAGCTTAGCCTCCATCTTTGGATCTCTTCCATGGACAGCCTGGGCACGGAGAACCATAGCCGAGTCCGAACAAGACCGAGGAGGGGGATTGTGCTGACAGATGGTACCCCCACGGCACCAGGGTCTGTGGGCTGTAATGCAAACAGCGCTCCCCAAATACATGTTGGCGTGTCTTCATCAGCGAGGGTAGTGAGGCGAGTACAGGGGCCATTTTGACTGACTTGGTCCCCTTTTGTCTTCCATACGGCCAGAGATTTTTACTGGCGCTGCAATTTCTCTCCAATCTCCGATATATTTTCTCCGTCACATCGTTTTTTTGTCTTGTCACGCTTGCTTGGTACTTCACCCCTTCCCGAATCCAAAGATAGCCCAGCCATGGTTCTTTGGCTGGCTCCTGTTTAGCCTCTAATAGGATTTACTCAGGGCTGATTTTGCGCTCGTTGTCTCTCCTTCACTGGCTGCAATGAAGTGTTCTCGTCGCCAATGGTGCAGGTGGTCACTAGTAAATTATACACACTTCCCCTTAAGCTAGTCAGCAGTGGTGGAGTGAGGATAGGGCTCCACAAAACCTCTAGCATCACTGCAACCACATCACGGGTACACCGGCAATATTCACACTGCACATGTATGGTTCTTTTTAACAAGCATTAACCATTTGTAATGACTTTATTAATTTTCCTTCATTCTGATAGATTGTAGTCTTTATGGGACAGGACAGATTTTAGAGCAAAAGGGGTGTCGAGTGCGGGGAGACATTCACGAAGCAAACCGCTGGAGCCAGGACTTTATCTCAAAATGGTAAGGCAGGCACTGAGTATTATATGTGTTGCAGCCTAGACCATTAGACAGAGCTGTGCCGACTAATGATTTTTTTACATCAATTAAATCTCAATTTTGTATTTTCAATTTCTCAAATATAACATGTATCAGATTTGGTGTTATTTCGGGGGTTACACATTCAGAAATGCCCGCTCTTTCCTAGAGCCTTCTGTCTGCAAGCTGCTGGCCCTAGCATTAAAACTGACCAATCAGATTGTTCCTTTGCAGTTGATTGACAGGCAGACACTAGCAGTGTTACATAGGGTTAGTCCACCCAGACCAGCAGTGTGCTCAGCGCTGGGCCTGGCCCTGTCGCATCATGACTTCAGAGGCCACCAGCTGGCTCCAGATTGATTGTTTGCTTGAGTGACTAGCGCTAGCTTTTTGGACAAAATATTGGAATTATTTTTCAAAGAGGGGCAGTTTATGTTTGCTAAGTTAATTGTACTGAAATGTTCAGAAGAGCATCTAAAACAACCAGGCTACTAGTCAAGGATTTACTGACACTCGGAGCTCATGGAGCACAGAATAAATGAACAGTTGGATTCATGGATTTATGCTTCCATGGATGGAGTACACATCAGATGGCGACATGTAGCAAACATGTGTGAAAGTTCTCATCTGTTGAAGACAGCAGCTGTGAGTGAGGTGCTGGTGTGTTTATACTGTCTGTGTGTAGTAACTTGTGTTACACCCTAATGAGAAAAAATTCAAACGTGTCCATAATAGTTGTATTCAGTTGTTGAGGGTGATGTGCACTTGTGTATTTTTATCAGTTAGCTGATTGATGGCATTATGATGGGCATTTCATGCGTTCAAGTAGTAAGGTAATCAGTGTAGTCAATAAAAACACTTAATATTGCAGAGTATTAGCACTGTGCATGTTCTACATGCATTACATTTGGTTGGCTGAGAGGTTGTATATGGTCACTTTGGCCTACAGATAGATATATTTGTAAATATGGGCAGCTGGCCCAAGTCCTAAAGTCCACCACTGCCATTAGACTACCATGCTGCACATTGCCTGTTTTGTCACTCTGTTAAAATCTCAAAGAATTGTATCTATTCTAAAAAAATATCTGTAATGGGCTAAGGAATTCTTTTTTTTTTTTTTTTTTGATGAGCACAAAAGTAACCATAACTTCACATGAGATTTCATTAAGAAAAAGTCTGTCATGGTTTAAACAAAGGTAAAAATATATTTATTTTTATGTCGGTCCAGCACTCTTTCTTGATCTAGGGGGAGACATTAAGTGTTCAGACATATTTTGAGTACTTATGGCTGCTAAAACTAAAAGTGAAAAGCTGACGTTTAATCACTATCCCCTCTTCCCTAATAAAATATGCTTCCAATACACAAGTGTGTGTTTATATAGCACTTAAAGCGTTTTTATTTTAGCTCATTGCTATTTGAGCACATGACTCCATCTGGACACATTTAAGTCCTGTTTTGAGCAAGTCTCAACCAATATTAAAAAAAACACATATTAAGCACAAATAAAGAAATCTTTTGTTCTCTGGCATTTCTCACCACACTTTTGTCGTCTTGATAAACTGAAAGCATTATCTTGCACACAAACACAAATGACATTGCTAACATATGGGGGCACCATGTATCACGCAGGATAGGGTGAGGGTTTCACCGGCATCCATCTGATTGGACAGGACGCCTCCTCTCCCCCCCATTACTTGTCTCGGTGTCACTTAGTCTATACATCTCTAACAGGTAGAGGAGTATTGATGGCCGATCCCCAAGCGGTGGTTGGGTGCTTGTTTTGGGGGGTCGTGACAAAGCACTAACATCTGTCCGAGTATTCTCATTATAAATCTGTCACAGAGATGCCGAGAACGTGAATAAGAGATGGGGGCAGTGCAAACATATGTGCCATGTTGGTGCGTGGATAGGTGGGGTAACAGACAGTGGGGCCGGTTATTTGTGGCAGGCTCACAGGTGGGTTGATAAGCATACATTTTTTAGCTGCTTTAGCTCATCCCCATCCATCAGACAGGACCATCTGTCATTGGTAAACCAGTGCAGATGTGCAGAAGCGCCATCAACAAGAGTGTGATTACTGCACTAATGCCATTTGTCAACTAGGAAAACTTAGATTTGAACTTATAAGAATTCACTCTGAGTTCACAAAAGGTGTTGTTAAGAAGATATAAATTGATATTGGATAATTTATTCGCATACTTCTATCACCAACCAGCTATTTTTCATCCAGTCTGTACTATTTAATGCTATGTGGTATTTATGTCTAGACTGTAACTGAATTCACCTGGTTTTTCATTTTGTTGTCTTGCTAACACTAGAACTACATATTTGGTACCACTTTATAATAACGAAACCTAAATTAGTGTTAATAAGGTATGAACAAAGACTTAATTCATAATGAACAAATAGTTTAGTAAGACTGATTCAGGCTTAGTAACTACTCAAATAAGGGGTTGGGGTTAGGAGTTAGGGATAGGGTATTAAGCCTGACTCATTCTTGGTAAACTATTTGCTCATTATGAAGTCTTTGTTCAAGCTTTATTAAAACTAATAAAAGAGTTGTTATTATAAAGTCTTATCTCAAGATGGCAATCATAGTTTGCACTTTTGTTGTTAGTTAGTTAGTTAAAAATATTATCATAAATGCTGCAAAATATTGAGATCTAATGCCATGTTTGTTTTGTTGACATTCACTCCTCTATTTGTCCTTTCTCATTGTGGTTGAGCCAGGGACTGTGCCCAGCAGCCCCTCCACCAGCAGATCACACAGCTCACAGAAGTCACTCTGACTGCAGGCCCGGCAGCCTGTCTTCATCAAACATATGCCAATGTGATAACAATACTTTGAAATGAGCGTTTAGGCCTCCTGCTGAGCTGCAGAAGGGGAACGCGCTGATTGCATGAACTCACAAAAGCTGCACGCCACCCTCTTTCTAATTAGCACCGTACAGTGAATCTGTTTACATCACGGGCCAAACAACTTCTCAATTTCCTAAAAAAGAAGGAAAAAACTGCTAAAAAGATCTCAGCTCGACAAATATCTGTGATGTTCTTTCTACTTGATTCATTCCTCATGGATTGGCTTCAGTGCTACAAAAGCATGCCCTGTTTACTGAAATGAAAAGATTACTAAAATCCTGCTTGCACTGACATTTAACTGGGCTGTCAGTGCGGCCTTTGAATGCGCATCAGACATGGCATTTGCGTCAATTGGAGCGTTTCTTGAAGTTAATCAACGGATTGAGTCTTCTTACGCCCCCGACTTGATTTTCGAGTAAGGAGTCCACAACTTCCATTTGAACAGGAGCTTGTTGAGTGCAGATGATATGATATTCCCATGCATCTTTCTACCAGTACAGTACCTGACCTATTAACCTCTACCTAAAGGCACCAACTGATGACTTCATAATAAAGCAACCGGTACCTTTCTTAACATGGCACAGATGCAGGCACTCCATGACGCTGAAGTCTCCCACCACAGGGGAGCCATGCTGACTGTTTGTGCCGCTTCAGTGGTGCACAAAGGACAAAAGCTGTATTTGTAGTACTGTATGTAGCAAATCCAGCATTTAGCAGCGGTGACCTCTCTCTCCATCTCGCCTGCACCTCCTGCTCAGGTCTCTGTTCCCTCCTGGCAGATTGTGCTGACTCCTGCTCTTCCACAACAAAACACATCCCTCCTGTGTGTCAGTGAACCCCAATGGACCCTAACCTCAGCGGACTTCCCTTGCCACTGTCCAAGGTGGAAGTGGCAGTAGATTTCAGCTAGACAGAAAAATACAGGGAACAGATATTCAATCAGAAACATGTCCAAGTATTAAGCTATTTGCAGATTGATTTAAGCCTAATTAAAATACATGCATTTCTCTGGCCAATTTGGAAAGTGGCTGCTCCATGGTACTGCAATCTAACTAAGACTTATTCCCATATAGCAAGGTAAAACAAACAGCTTGCTTTCCGCTGACAGGTTTGCTAGAAAATTGCTCACTAACTTGATGCAGACATGCAGCACACAGTAGTCTTTTTTCATCAAAATAGGCTTTTGCAGAATACTGAATAGGGGACAACAATCAATGCCCTAAATTGACATGACCCGCCATCACAGCCATTGGTCAGGAGAAACCATGTGGTGCCGCAACTGTGGAAGTAATGTGAAAGACAACAATACAAGCGTGCAAAATCCTGGTCAGGAGTATCTAGGAAGAAGATGATCCAACTGTTTATCTTTGAGGTTGAATTTAGCATCCCAGGGAGCGGAGCAATAGGCGTATCCGTAGCACGAGCAGGCCTGACGAGGTTACTCCGGCTGGGATGCTGAGTAGCCGGCTTCCAGTAGTGAGAGGATTAAACGGTGAAAGGTAGATCTCTGCCACAGCATCACTTAGCTGATTAAGCTAGCAGCAGCAGGCCTTTATACAGCCCATTGAGGAGCTTATGACGGATCAAAATAACCGTGGGGTAATTAACAAGGGGCCGGTGGAATAGCCCGATCATCCCCTCTCGGTATTGGTGCCCGGCTAAAAGACATAAAAACACAAACAAATCCATTACTAAGATTTATAAGCACTATTAAATACACTGGGACAATAGCAGCAAAAGGCCAGTGTTTCATCACTGTTAGAGCAAACCGAGAAATGAGTTGTCATAAAGCAGAGGAATGCGAATGAGACACAGAAACGCAGACAACGCCAAATCTTCAAAATCGTCCCATTATTTCAACTTTTGTCCGAAAAATAGAACCTGAAAGAAAATGGTGGTAGGGACTGGCTCTTCTTCAGGGGTGTATTGGCTTATTGTGAGGAGGCAGAGGGCAGAGAATTAAATCCTCCTTGGCGTTACCTTGGCAGGGGTTAGATGAAATGGAATGGTCCCAGAACAGTGTGAGGTGGGGAAGATGTCGAGGCTGGACAGAAACACTCAACAAATTATAGCACATTTGGAGCAAAAGGAGCCTTTCTACTTGCCTGAGTACACACTTCTTCAGTACTTTATGAAGATGTGAGTCTGGTCACCGGTGAATCTGCTTGTTTTCAAATGGCGTGATTGACAGGTGGATTAGCCAGTCAAGGACACGCATGGTCCATCCGTATTAGAATAAAAAAAAAAAAAAGGAAAATTATCACAGAGGGCTGAAAACATTGCGGATTTCTGTAGAAGCAATGGGCGAAGCACTAAACTCTGTTAATCTGAGGTGAGATACATTTGATTTTATTTATAAATTATAGGTGACCAGTGAGCTCCTTTGTTTTACATGTGTCACCGAAAAAAACCCAAACAAATCTAATTGCACGATCACATTTGACTGGGCCTTGAGAGGCAGTGGAGGGCGTGAGGACCAGACTGATATCAATCTGTATAAAAGTGATATAAAATGATATAAAAAATACAGAATTATGAGTCTTGATTCTTTTGATTCTTAGAGGCATTCAAAATCAGTACAGATATTGTCAAAGCACCTCTTAAAGCTCTTAAGGTGAAAATGAAACTGATGTCTGGTGTCTGCATCTAATTATAGAGTTTTGTTCTCTGTGAAACAGAAAGTGCGCCATTAGCATGCTAATGTTTGTTAGCTTTATCGTCACCCCACTCCACTGGCCTCTGAAAGTTGTTAAAAACTTAGATGCAAGCAATACATCTGGACCACTGCAAACAGTTTAAAATGAACTAGTTATATTTTTCACATTTTTTAACCACAATGCCTTTTTATTTGCCAATTTTTCAGTGTCTGCTGACCTGACCAGCAGCTCAAAAAATGTCATACCAACTCCCCAAGTTAAGTTGCAGTGGAGACAGACTGTGATACGCACTTGATCCTAGTAGTAAAACAGTCCTGGAAATGTTACTGTTATGTCCAAATTCCACAATGTGTAAAAGGCTGGTGTACTTCACTGTGAGAGTACTCAGCATGGGATTTGTGTTATTTTTATTCGCTCCCTAAATGTTATGCAGCCTTGGTATCATGTGCAAAATGCCTTAACCCCACTTCACCCGGGCCTCCCACCTGCTCTTACTGATAAAATAACTACTGCATAAGAGGGATATTCAGATATGCAGAAAATGGTGTTCTCGCCAGCAAAAGAAAACTTTGGTAAGAGGTGAAATATGCATGGGTGAGATTTACATAATTATGCAAAAAGGTATTATCAGCCACCTCTGAACAAAAGACTACATGAATAGATAGCTAAAAATGAGATGTCTTTGTGTTTTGAGTGACAAAGGACATATTGTGGAAATATTATGGAAGTGGATTATATAGCAGAGACAGAGTCAAACCAGCTGAATTGACTTCACAATGATAAAGATGCAACAGTATAATGCATGGTGTATGGCGTCTTTCGAAACAGCACAATGCCAATTTACAATGGTGCAATGGTTCCCCCTATGTCTAAGCATGAATTCATCTAATCTAGTTAAGGGGTAAATGCTTTATTCATGAAGACACAGATATAAATTACTCAGTTGAGCAATTCTTTCTATAAAATAAGAATTCAGTTATATTTTAAATATGTTGCATAACAATTTACTGAACAAACAAATCAACCAAATCAGAAACTCCTAATGGAAAAATTAGAAACAACCTAGAACATACCCTATACATGGCATCTGGCTGTATATTTTGGGATAATAATATTAATCATTTCTTCCCCTTCTCTAAACAGCTTTTAAGCAACAGACCACATTCAAGATTTCCCATGTTCCATTTCAAGAAGTTGTACCTTGAGAATAGAGGGGTACACTCAGAAAGTCTCCCGATAACGAGACTTAACTTTTTGACCATTTCTGGGCTCTTATTTAATAAAATGCCCACAGATCTTTTTTTTTTTTTTTTTACATGTTCCTGCATCATTCTAAAGTGGAACATGGAGCTGAAGTGGATTTGCTGGGTTATTACTAATTTTGCTGATGCTGCATGGTCCCTCTGGATCTCCAGTCCCTCAGTGGTTCTGTGATAAGTAGTGCGTGGCTAAAGCAGGAGGAGGAGGTAAAAAGTGCACCACAAGTTATCTCAAGTACTCTGTCACATGCTTATTAATTTTACTTAACTCGTGCAAAATTAGATTATGGAAGTTAACTTAGGACTGCGTTAAAGGGACAGTATGTAAGAATATGAACCTTAAGGAGAATGAACAATATGGAGGGAAAAGTGTCTGCATTTGAGCATAGACCTGCAATAAACTGAGGTAAAACTTGATCAAAATAACATATTTTCACATGGATAAGATCATTATTCGATTTTTATCACAATATCATCAAGCCTTACACTGACTGTCTGCAGGTTTAGGCGCTGGCAGCCCAGACTGACTTGTGATTGTAGTACGTTTTTTAAAACAGCAAGAGGTCAGGCTACATACTGTTCCTTTTAAAATGAATAGTTTTGAAAATAAAAATGTTTAAAATGGCTAGTATTACTAATACTACTTGCGTAATTCTCGCCTTTGATAACACTTTATTTTACTGTACAGATTTCTGAGGTAGGGATATACTGTATATATAACGTAACAACATAACCCAACCCCTCAATTCAAACCTTATCCCTTACTACCACGTAAGTACGTGTTAATACATGCCGTTACCTTAACTGTTAAAGGGTCTATATGATCTCTGTTATAATGTTACTTCCTCATCAAAACATTTTTGAGTTTTGTTTAATTTCATTCACACATATACATTGTGTAATATAGGACCATTAATGTAAAATAAACTGTGACCAAATTGTATTGGTGCAGAGTCAAAAGTACTGCCAACAGTAAAACATTTCAAAATAAACTTGAGAAATGAAACGTTTTATCAAATGTCCCAGTATCTGCCTTATACAGTGGACATTCATAATATCTTTGGCCCACATAAATAATTCAAATTCCGACTTCTGTGACTGCGCTATCTGATCCATTGTTATTTTTGTCCTATGAAACCCTGACATCCAAACTCCATTTTTGTCATGATGGCCATCCTCACAGGAGAGTGATACTCTTCCTCTGGAGTTTGAATGGCCCTATCCATTGTGCCAGGTGCCAACAGACTATAAATAGCAGTGTATGCTTATTGTGTAGTGGCCAGTATATCCAGTCAGCCTTGAGGTGTCATCCGTTAGCGATAAAAAGTGTGGGTGAACATTTGTGTGGTCTGGGGCACATTCTTGTTAATGCCAGTTTCACCACGGCAAGGGCACAGGAGGCAAACAAGGACAGACATGACACTGCAACTCCTCCGGCACGCCCCCTAAGCTCACTGCTCATTCACTCACCTGATTTGAAAATTTATGGAGAGTACATTTTGTATGGCAGGCATTCAAAACAAGGATGAATTCAACCTCTCAACACGTATGATAACACCACAGCCAGATGAAAGGCCTGTCTTCTTTTGCTTTTCACAGTTGTCTTCAAGTAGCAAATCATATGTCTCCATTCAGCTATAAATCAGATCAACTAAATGAATGTTCCTTGTAACTACCACCATAAATCTCTTTGGTCTTCCTCTAGGCCTCCAATACACCTCAATCTGCTGCATTCTATCCAATTCCTGTTCATGTCAGATCTAAAGAGGTTTCCACAGTGTGGTAAATCTCCTCAAACCACCTTTTAGAACTTAAAGGTACTAGCTTTTCCAGATGTTCAAGATGTTATTGCTTTGTCTGGAATGTTCATATAATATGGCAATAGACCTATCTGCAT
>KN482557.1:0-12110 GCA_000787095.1 Periophthalmodon schlosseri | reverse complement strand
TAATAATAATAATAATAATAATAATAATAATGCCTTAGTCTTATCTAGTGCTTTTCCAGACACTCAAAGTCAATTTACAATATTGTGCGTTATTCATTCACTCCACACGACCAAAGCAAGGCTGCCAATCTCTGACCATAACCAACATTCACACACACCACTTTCATACTAGGCAATGTGGGTGAAGTACCTTGCTTAAGGACACAACGACAATGTTTTCCACTGGCACCCCACTGTGGCACCTGGATTTCCCAGCAGTCTTCCATCCAAGTACCAACCAGGCCTGGTCTTTCTTAGCTTCTGAGATCTGATGAGATCAGGCTTTGGCAAGAAGGTTAGGCCATTTATTCAAGTGGGTGTTGTTGTTGCTAAAATAAATAGATTGAAAAACATGCATTCTTACTGTAAGTGGCTTGCCTCTTCACAGATCTGACCTGGTGATGCCACCTGCTTGTGGTGCACCCTCCACTAGGAAAGTTACTTAGAGCACCTTTAAAAAATGCAAATAAAAAGAATAATGTTAACATTAAGACAAGGATATAGTTCAGAAATAAGTATTGAAACTATTAGTAAAGCAATGTGCGGGCAAAGTAAGTGGGGCATTCAAAATTGAGAATAAAAAAGTAGCAGTATATTGGTTCATGGAAGGCTTGAAATTAAAGGAGGTGGGTGCTACCATATTCTTGGAAAGGGAGTTTGTTCAGATTCATCTTAAATGAAGTTTTGATAAGCCTATTTATGAACACCTACTGAATGACCTACAGAAATGACTATATAAAAGACATATTATTCAAATGTGAAACAAAGTACATTTCTTCCCAAAGTGATTACTTGGCACAGCGCTTTATCTATACTCTCAGGACATGACCCTTCTCTAGTGCCTCCTCATGTTTATTCACGTTCACACTATGGCCACTACTTTCTCCATGATCCAAACCTTTTAAGTCCTCTTATCCTCCTCCCCTCCATCTGCTCCATCACCCCCTCCTCCTCCCTCTCACCATGCCGGGATCCTGACTGCTACTCACAGCGGGATAGTAGTGAACAAAAGAGCATGTCCAAAGGTCAACGCATCCTTCTCGTCACTCAAACCCAGCTCTGGCCCCATCTCGTGATTTTGCCACACGAATTCAGCCTTCTCTCTCTCCATCGACCCCATAGTATCTGTGGTACATTTTTATTGCAGTTTTACAGCAGTTAAGTAGCATTTTACGAAAAAAAGTTAAAAGTAAGAGTACAAAAATACAAGAAATAGCGATGAGTTTTAGTAGAATATCTCTACGTATGTCATCAACACAGAAAATTACATCCAGGGACAATTTCCGGGCAGCAGTAGGTCAGTCGGTAGACACTGTTGGTAACATGGCAACATTGTTGGTGGCTGCATACACTGGTATATGAATGTGTGTGTGTGAATGGGTGAGTAGTTCCTTGATGTTAATTTTACTTTTTACAATTTACAATCAAGGAACACATTTTTCTGACAGATTTAACATTGATAAAATCAAGGTGTTGTAATATTCTTATTTGTCTAATATGTAGACTGTATAAAAAAGTGGACAAAGGGAGTTCCAGCCAAATGAACCTCATTAAGGCCAACAGTTATGGGAGTGAATTTGGAGCCGAGTTCCATATTTGGAATTCTGACGACGAGTATCAGAGCCAATCTGGAGTGAGGCTGTTGAAGGTAAGGCCCTCTCCCACCCACACCGCAGGTTTACCAGGGGGTGGGCGCTTAGCAAAGCTGTCAATTAAACCTGCTGTTAACGCTAGCGGGAGCGACCTTGGCAAAAAAGGGCAGCTCATTGGTCTGTTATTAATGTTCATATCTTAAGCAAAATAAAAACACGTAGAGCAGGTTAATACAAACATTTTAAGACCAAAATGACGAGCCTGAGAGAGGGGTGATGGTTTTTCAATAGAAAGTGAATTGGAGCCAGAGTTGATAGAGCTGGAAGCGCACCTATACACACTCCCTATTTGGAACGCGGCGGCTAGTGGGTTTGTCAATTTATATTTACAGTCTATGGTTTAATCATAACTATTGTGCATAACTATTTTAGCCCTTTTTAACATTATAGTTGCCAGGTAACAGTTATGGAATAGCCTCTACGAATGTCATATCTGCTGCCGATGTCCAACGAGAAGATTATATACTTCACAAAAAAAAAATAGGCATGATTTTAAGTTAAATCTTTAGTACAACTGCTTTAGTTCAAACCTGTCATATGCTCAATATTTCTCACTTCCTTCAGAAACCTCAAAGCCCACCCTAATCACCCACTTCTGTGAATATTCCCTCGGCACGGCCTGACTGTAAACAGTAATTAAGTATGTTAAATAGTACCCAATCAGTGCTAACGAAAGCCAGTCAATCAGGCTAAAATCAAACTGAGATCATTTTCACAATGGATGAGCGTGGATCCTCCTTTACATCATTTCTAACAGCAGCTTTGATCCCAGCGCACACTCCTCAGATGAGAGTAAACAAGAGGAATTATCAGAAATCCATGCTTGGAGAGTGTGAAAAATAGCACTCTTCCTTGAAACAACAGGCTAATTGGATCATTGCAATAATGGGAAACTTTATATGACAAATCTTTTTATTGCTGTACCATAATAGCTTGTATTGTTGTTGCTCATATAGACTCAAGCAGCCACAAGCACAGATTAATGGGTAGGGTTTGGTCATGAAGCAAATTGGGCGTAAATCCATTATTTGACAGTGGATAAGCAACACCAGTAAACATCAGGTAAGTAGAATAATCAAATAACCAAATAATTAGACATTTACATGCACAGAAGAAATATGATCATAATGCCTGGTCACATGTGTCTGTTAATGAATTTTTAGAGTCATTTTAAGCATTTTGAAGACAAAGTACTTTTAGTAGACTTTTAGACTCTCTCCCGGGCTATTCAAACCCCCCTTACGATGAGCAGTACGATCCTATCTGAAGCTTAGCCCACAAGCCTACTTCACCTATGCTCCATACATTTCTCATAAATATACAAAAGCACGATACAGAACAATACACTACAACTTCACAAACCTGATGTGATGTGCGGTTTCATTAGCGAAATCCACACCAACTGTAATGTGATAGTACTCTCAAGGGGGAGTGACTTAGCATAGAGAGCAAAGGGAGGGGAAACTTGGGGGAGTGTCAAAATGAAAAAAGTAACTTATTGAACATGTTAATACGTTCGGCAAAATATAGCTTTTTCAAAACAATAAAAGGAAACATGATGACGTAAATATGTTACGTGTTAGCAATTAATACCCCATAGAAGTGTAATACCTCCTCCTTAACACTGTATCTTTAATTTTTGTCTTTGCCTCCTTTTCGCATAATTTTCTTCTTCAAAAGTAGCCTTCTGTACCTTTGCACATATTTGAACAATCAGAACAAAAAAAACCAACACATTACTTGCATCAGATCAGAAATCAGATAACGATCAGATTTTTGTATCCATAGCCAGTGATATGTTTAGACCCGTGCCTTGTTTGCAATTTAAACTACTTCTGAATTATAATTGACAAGGAAACTCATGAATGGGCTCAAGTAAATCGCAAAGTTAACATCGGGGGCCATTTAGCTTTCGCATTCATTATATTTGATATTTACATAGACTCATTTAGTTCAAATCGGCTTCACAGTGGCACAAACATTAAGACAGCAAACATATTAAGTCACAGTTAGATTTGAGTTCAAATGAAGTCGTAATAATTACTGTAAGTAAAGTAAAACAATGGGACATTCATCAGTGGTTTTTGCCTGTTGTAGTGCAATGTATTGTGCTCCATTGTGTCATTGTTACCCAGCAGGTCTAAATATTATTCCAAAAAGAACATTAAAGGTAACTAGAAGCACTGCATGAGAAAAAGGCAGTCTTGCAGTGGTAACAAAAAGCAGGAAGAATGGCATACTAGTGAGCGCCAAAAATGAAATTCACAATGGTCTAATTCATTTTTGTTGACATGTTAGGATAATGGGTGAACATTCTTGCAATTTTGTAACTTTGTCTCACAACATTCAATACATTCTTACGTCTCAGTCTTAAAGATGTACAGTGTTCTGTTAAAGGGCCTATATATAGGGTTATAATGTTGCTTCCTCATCAAAAAACATACCAGGAGTTGTTTTTGATGCGTATTTCGCATGTTTAACACACAAAGTTCTTCTCTCAAAAAGAAAATACTCTGTTCCACCTTGTGATAGCATGTGGTAATGCAGGAAGTGCTCCACTGTGTTTTTAAACTCCATACACCTTCACTATAATCATTTGAATAATTTCAGCCCGGGAATTGCCCATCACAAAGGTAAGTGGTAGCTGTTAACTTGAAAACATCTCAAGTTGGAACAGAGCATTTTGAAACTAATAATCCAGGATTACTCGAACATGTGTGAATGAAACTAAACATGACTCCAGGTATGTTTTTGAGGAGGTAACACACTAACATGGCTTAAAGCTCACAAGAGTGAATTTGGCATAATATAGGACTTTTAAGGAATCCACCACATGCTTTCCACCAGATGTTATAGCTTTGCCTGAAATGTTTCCTAATATGGCATTAAACTTATCTATGAGTATCTATGTACCAGAAAAGTTACATAGTGGTCCTTTAACTACTATATGAGGCCTTGGTATCGTTTCACTGGAATGCCACCTGTGTTTCCTCTCTGTTAAGCCCATGCAACCTCCACCTGACATTTAAATCCTATATTGGCAGATGGGACTTACCTCATAATAATATTCATGACATTGTATATTATTTATAGAGCATGTATTCTGTACGTAGCCTTCTTGTGTCCATATTAGCTTCATGGCTCTAACCCTCCCCAGCTGCTCTTCTTCTCATTACCGTGCTGTTCTAAGCCACGCTAATGTTTGCTTTGGGTCATTAACCCTGTGACAGCATTCATGAGGTCCCACCCTTGACGTGTGTGTGTGATCCAGTTAGCCGCTAGCTTGTTATCCTATATTCGCATGACTTGCATGTTCACTGCACAAACGCCTAATTGCTTCTAAATAGTATAAAATGTATTAGCCTACAGTCATAATGAGAATGCCAAATATGCGACCCAGATGTTTATTATTAGATTGTTATGGAATTGCGGGCGTATGTAGGTCAGGACAGTTAAAATACTGATTTTTCAGGCATAAATCCGCCGGTAAGGGGTAGAAGCGTGTCCTTTAGGGTGGAGGAAATGGGTTGTGATTTATGTACATATCATGATGCCATTTGGTATGGGCTATTATCCTGCATATGATTATCATTATTCTCTTTTGCCTGTTAATCATGGCAGTCTTCCAGGATGGGTTGGCAAGGTGATGGCATTTAATCTAGCCGTGAAAAAGACTACTCCAAAGAGGTTGTTTTATCACTGAGGAGAGGAGGACCTCACATTACCCAAATAAAAAACAAGATCTTAGAAGGGGCTGATTCGTCACTGGCTGATTCGAACTTTCTCCACTCTGCTCTGCTGGTCCTAAAGGGGTTGCTCAAGGGCACGGTATCAGAAAGGGGCCACAACATCGATAACGAAAACACATAAAGTCTGTTTATTTTCAAACAATTTGCAATATATCACCCTCTAGCCCTAGTTTATCTGATATACCACTATGGAAAACTGGTCATGTCTCACTTGGACCACAGGTTTTTATGTTTATCTGTGGATTAGTGTTTGTAAACAGAAGCACCCAAAACAACTGCCATCACAAGAGTAGTTTAATGTGTATTTACAAGATAGATACTGCAGCTGTCAGCCAATGAGACGACCTTTACAGAAGAGTTTGAAAACATGAGTATTAGGCGTGGGTCCAAGCCTGGGTAAAACCAATTTACAAACTGCATGTAGGGAGCAGATGATTTGCTGTGAGACAATGGGTCAGACAAATGTAAGCAAAATTTTGTGAATGTTATACAGACAAATATTTCCTCTGAAAATTGTAGTAAAAAAGATTTCAAAGGTCATGTCTCACTGAAGGGTTTTTCTCAAATCTGAATGGCGCTGATCTGGAAGTACTTTTGGACACTTGTATATTATTCATTCACATTTGGCGGTGGTAGGCTTCTATATCCACCGCTGCCCTGGGGTAGACTGACAGAAATTAGGCTACCAGTCTGTGCCATTATAATTCATTTATCCACTCATACACACTCCTATATAGGCAAGGTTGGTGAAGTATCTTGCCCAAGGACACAACATCAGCACTTGTCCAAGCTGGGATCATGCCCCTGACCTCTAGGCTAACGGGCGAACTCTCCAACCACTGCTACCTTCTCTAAACTCTGGGAAACTCGGCTGCTACTTTTATATGTAAATTATGATATCACTCACTGATACTATTGTGCATAGATCTTAGAGACAGCCTCTTGAAATATGTACACGACGGAAGGATGAGTGGGTGTCAGGCATCTACATCTGAACAACAAGGATGACTGACAAAACATGCCCACCACCACATCTTTTCTCTTTGTTTTTTTGTAACTCCAGCTCTGCCATCATGTAGCCATATTTTGTCTATTTACTGTTGACGTGACCCTAGAGCCTTCTTCTTAGCTCTGTAATAGATGAGGCGGGACCATGACAGCTAGTGACTAAGTGTTTAGGTCTGCATATTCCTAAAAGGGGAACAAATTACCAGCTTGCATACAGTGTAATAAGCCCTTTTGTATGCTGTGAAGTCTTTGGGGTGGGAGAGCAATGCTGTTGTGTTATCCATTAGAAAATATTTGCTTACTATCATTTCTGTCTTGTCCCGGGAGACATTCGTCATTACCAAGCTCCGCCTCTATTGATCGGCAAAAGGTAGTAGCCGACACTGGGGGAGGTTTTATTTACTAACCTCTCTCACCTCAACAGACTCCACTGTAAAGAAAATGAACAAAGAAACAATATTTTTTCTGCGTTGGAGGGCATTTGCATCTTATATTTTTGAGAGGTCATCAAAATGAACTTGTTGATGTTGATGATGTTAGTAGAGAGGAGGACAGGTCTTGGTTGGCTGTGATAGGCGTTGACACAAGGGGGCGCCGTGGGGGGACTAGCAGGGGGCCTGGGGCAGGAGTCAGAGTGGAGGATGAAGCAAAGATGTGGGTACCCTGAGGCAGGTGAGCAGACAGGGAGCAGGAGTGTTGAGAAGCATTGCTGCCAGGTGGATGTTAGATGGATGGTGCAGGGAGGATGGCAGCAAAGGTGACCCCCGAGAGGCCCCCCCTGTGGGAAGAGCTCAGAGAGGGGAGAGGCCGTGGAGATAGCACTTCTTACAATCAAAGGGCGCAGCATTTCTATTTCTGTTCAGTTTGGTTTTGAACGTCTTTGATGGGTTTGACGCCAGATGCCATCTTACATTTTTCACTGGCAATCAGATTTTTTGTTGTTTTTGCACTGCACGTGTCTTTTCTTTTATTGATTTAATTGCTAAACATGATTTTCTGGCTATTTTAATGTTATTGTTTATTACTATTATTTGAGGTAACAATACATTTTTATTTCATTTTCTAGAAAACCATCCATGCAAGCTCTTTTGGTTAAAATGCTCTCCTCACTCAGAATGCATTACTATAATTGTGTCTGTGTAATGGGAAAAAGGTGTCAGATTTTGTCTGACTGAAAACCATTCACTCTCATCTAATTCAGACATTTAGATTCTAATCCCAGGAGACACCTGTTTAGTTAGTGGAAAATGGCCAATTTGCTGCTCTCATATATTGAGTCTCCATTCACAAAATTTCAGCCTATCCACTAATGGCAGGTGTTTGTTTATATAAATATATTAGTACACCTGTTAAATCATTATTGGTTACATATTTATGGAGTAAGGTAGCTGTCAGTTAAGACATGCATACCAAATACAAATGTGTGTTTATCTGCATAAAATGTATTTTGTATATTCTTGACCAAGAGAGTACAAATTCCAAAATCATAGGATTTCACATTCACAAATATAAAAACTGACTGAACCGGCTGCTGTTGCTACACTGCCACTGCCTCACCGACAGCCGGACTTTGTGTGACTTCTCCTGTCCAATGCGAGTAGGCCTACTCCATGCAAGCATGACAGGCGGAGCTCACAGGGATTTGGGGACAAGAATTCGGCTTACACTTTCATCAAGCTTCAGCAGTGAACGGGGTGTGCAGTCCCGCCGATCCGTACCCTTGAGTGGACGCTGTGCCATATCACTGTGTAGTCCAGCTGGAAACAACTCTGTAATGAGCTCACTAAACCCGGACTAAACGAGGTCTAACCCAGACTGAACCAGGAGGTCAGGACAGCCCCATGAACCACAACACACAGTCCCAACGCTCAATTTGCTCATGAACTCGTGAATGTTGTAGTAAAATAAATATCCACAGAAATCCCACTGTCCCACTGTCCATAATGAGGCAGCAGTGTAGCAGCTGCAGCAGTTGCAAGCACCACCATAGCTCACTCTCCAGAACCAGTCAGTAGCAGTAGTCGTAGGCCTGTCCAGTAAGAGTGTTCCCCAGTCCTGCTGAGGCAGTGAGCTACTGCAGCTTTCTGCCAACAGCCTCGGACAGTGATGTCCGCTCTGCCTCTGCTCAATAAGGGGATCGCAGACAGCATATCCACGATGTCACACTGCCCAGATCCTCTCACCTGCCCAGGGCTTGGCCCCTGGGCAGCAACTGATGCCTGGGCTGGGGAGGTGATGAGCTATTCTGGGCATTTGAAGGCTGCTCCACAAGGAAAACATGGGCACAAAGCAAATTATTTTGGCTTACTAAATGAAAATCAAATGGCCATGATGGATCTATAATAAAGTATTTAAACATATTTTAAGTAAATTAAATTAATTAAGTAAATTAATCAAAATTAAAAATAAAGTGTGCAAAGTGACCATGTTTTTCCTCAGCCAGAGCCAGCCCAATCCATGAGTCTCTGCTCAATGATGGCAGTAACGTCATTTTGACCGTTTTATCACAGCTGCAATTTGTATTCTCAAGTGAAACCTCAAGTGCAAAAATAAATTTGTATTCACAAGTTGAGAACTCATGCACATATCTTTTATTTTTGTATTTGTGAATGTGAAATGCTATGATTTTTGAATTTGTATTCTCTTGATCAGTAATATACAAAATACATTTATGCACGAGTATAGAAAAATATGCACGGATTTTAATTTGGCATAAATGTCTAAAGGGACAGCTACCTTACCCCATACATGTTTCAAACTATAGGCTAAGCTAAAGCAGCATAAAGCTAAGAAACATGGGCAGTGATCAGAGGGGTCTGAGCTCAGTTGTGATAGAGGTCTGAGCCATTACCCATCTTATCATCAGAGCTGTGCAGTGATTAGCCCAGTCACTCTGGTCCCATCTCCTCTGGACACTCACAGCCCTGTTATCTCTCTGTGCTGGGCCTGCTGTTTTTGTGCACATGAGCTCCCCACAGCAAACATGGATGGCTTGGTTGTTGGATATAAGGTGCCCAAGAGTCCAAGTTATAGGGTCACCAAGAGTTCACCAATTTAGGATTTACTATGGATGGGTTACATTTTAATATCTATACTTTTGTGATAAAATGAGAATTATAAATTGGATCATGTGACAGTAGAAGTTGCATAATATTTTTTTGTCCTTATTTTTTTTTTATTTTGTCTTCAAATTAGTTTTGTAGATTCACTTTTTGCAATAGATGTTCATAGTTAGTACAATGTGTACATGTGCAAATGAACATGAATAGGAAAAGTTGTCTGTGTAATCCCTCAGTTGTCCAGGTATGATCCATAGTAAAAGAAAAATTCAAATCAACTGGAAACAACCTGAAGAAGCGGCTTAGATGAGCAGCAAAACGTCTTCACTCCTACAACTTTTTGTCCAGTTGACAGATTTGAATTTTTCTTTTACTATGAATAGGAAAATATCTCAGGAGTAAGCAAGTTAATTTCACAAATCGAGTCATGTATTTTTAAAGCCATTTAAAGCTAAAATAAGTGGTGTAGTATTCTAAAGAACAAACTTAAAACTTGTTCAAACAATTTCAAATCATTGCATAATTGTGTGATTCACTATGGTAGTTAAGAGTGTAATCTCTGACTATGCTGATATTCAGACGGTATCCATCAAAATGTTTTAAAATGTGCTTGTAAATGTTGTAGTTGAGGTTCAAATAACGCACAAATTTGAAAAGAGTGTAAAATTAACCACAAAAAGTACAGAAATATCACTTTTTGCCCATTTATTAAAATATTATTATTATACATTGAAAATATACATTTTCAAATTTTACAGCTCTCAAGCAATTGTGATATTATCCAATTTTATCTCTCACCTCTAATGGTAATGCAGTACAGGTATACACAGGCCTAAATCAGACCCTTTTGAATACATTTGCTATATCTTTTAGACTTACTGCATTTGTTTCCATTGCATTGTCTCTATGTTGTAATATACAGCGTTCACATCAACACCTGAACTGGCCCTCACAGTGAGCTTTACATTGACTGAGGGCACCAGAAGCTCCAGCTCACAGAGTAAACATGAGCGGCTAAGAGTGTTGCTAATAAGGTATTCAGCCCTGTGCTCCTGTTCTATGTGCATCTGCAGCTAATTATCAGCCTTGGCTTAGAAAGGTCATGTATCTGGAGTCCAGAGGGATGTCATTATTTGCTTTATGTAGAACGCTTACGATACCACATACACTTTATAAACAAGGATAAACCTTATTCCAGATCAGTTCCGGTAGTTGGGAAGGAAAAAAGTTAAAAATAAACTGTAACATAGGGTTGTCAAAAGTATAGAAATTCATACTAATTCATTCTAAAACTAGATACTCATTTAAGCAAGTATTGATACTAAAAATAATCCCAGGGTCAAAATTGGATGCTGTAGAACTGGTAAAAGATCACTTGGCAACATAATGAAAATGCTATTATTTTGTGTTAAAAATTACAGTGCAAAGTGTTTTTGTTTATCACTGTCGTATCAAAATTGGTATCTAATTGTGGAGCTTATTCATCGGATTTCAAATGTTTGTATCATGACATTATTAACATAAGAAAAATAACAGCTTTTGAAATATATTTACATTTCAATAGGCAATTTAAAAAGCATCTCATAAAGGTTCAGACATGAGCAACAAAAGACAAAACAGGAAATGGTTGTGCTTAAAGCTACCATCTGTAATCAGATTGGCTCACCTGCCCCTGTTGTATTCCCACACTTCACCAGTAGATGCTATTTATGTTACTGCAGTCTTGTGTGCCAGCTTTGGAGAAACCCAGACTGAACCAGGAGAAATAAGTCTGACAGAAAACCAGAGAGCAGAGGTGAGCCTGAGCAAAGGCCAGGTGAGGAGGGAACAGGTTTCACATCTGCCATCTACTGGTAAAAAAAAATCTAATAAACTTGCAGGTGGTAGCTTTAGAATAATGTTTTCATTCTCAGAATTTTTAGAAATTTTTCATTTGATCAGCTTTACCATAATTTTACTGTTCACACTGTATACTCGGCCCTCCCCAACATTTTCAGAATCAGGCTTGATATAAACCATCTGCCGAGTCTGTCAACTGCAGTATTTTTTTCTCCCAGACATCTGCAACCTCAACTTTTATTTTGAAATATTTATATATATTTTTGGGGAATGTTGCTGATTCCAGTTTTCTCCGTTGCGGTAATGGTGTTTTTTTGTGCGGTTGAAATAAAGAAATAAGGCGCTGTCCGCTTTGGAGCTCGTGGCCGTGAATCACCAATTGGCTCTCCCCTGACACTGTGATAAGGCAGCTCTGTTTGCTCTTCACAAATTAAAAACACTACTGCAGTCCCTGTCGTTCACTCCAGACCCCCCCTCCTCTCTCTTTCTCTCCCTGTTTCACTCTCTCTCTCTTTCTCTCCCCCTCCCGTCCCTCCCCTTTGGGTTGGTCCCGCCCCCCTGTGCACGTTTTGACGTACATCAGAGGAGCTGCCCCTGGCTTATCCCTTCCCTTATCTCTCTATTGATCACTATGCTGCATGAGACCCCACAATCATTTAGATGGCTGGATTTAGTGGGTTTAACCTGTTGACAGCCAATCACAAATGTACACAGATACTGTATGTATTCTGCAGATTTAGTCTGTCTCTCTCTCTCTCTCTCTC
>KN482553.1:0-13393 GCA_000787095.1 Periophthalmodon schlosseri | reverse complement strand
TTAGGCTGCGTGACTGAGTCATACACTGCTGCATTTGCCCAAAACACCCTGATCTGATATGAACTATCACACAAGAAACCTATGACATTATGTTAAGACAACCTGCTATATGGCTTTAACTGCACTATAATGTCCATCTCACAGGTCAAGGGAGAGAGGTACAGTCTTAGCTTAGGAGATCTAAATGCACTTAAGACATGGGATTGAGATGGGCTGATCGGATGCCCATAGGAGGATAAACTGACAAAAAAGCAAGCTGATTATTTAGAGATTAAGTTATTTGCATACAAATTAGATGTGTAATGGCCACTGCATAAACAGGTCGGTCAGATTGATTATATTGTGTTGTTAGTAGATGAGAACAATAAATAATGGAGCAGTAAAGTAAGCCATGTAAAGTAGTGCACACACACACTATCGCATTGTATTGTGGTGGTGCTGGTGGGCCCCTAAAGCACATACATGCTGGTATTCCACTTGCAGATGGGGAAAGAGGGAAGCAGCTTGTGGAAAAATGAGGCCATTCAGGGGAGATGAGTGACTTCATTCAGAGACATCAGCAACACCTCACTCTCCTCATTTAACAATGAGAAGCTTCGGCTTAAACAGGATGAACAGCCAACAAACCAGACACCAAAGACTTAAGTCACAGAAAAGGGCTGTTTTGTAAAAACTTTTAGTGCGGTAATTTCTTCTTTAATACAGGCACCAAGTAATGAGAAAAAAAATATATTCATAAAAGTGGAGTGGATTTGTAATACGTAATGCGCGTCAACAGTTAGGAGAAACACTATTTGATATCTGAACGAATGAGAGGGCAACGAAACATAGTACAATGCCCTGCTGGAGGAAAGTTTCCATGGGATGTGGCGAGTTGTTACTGATCTGAAATCAAACTGGTACTTTCAGCTTTGTTGTGTTGTGTGTTTTTTTAATATACTACACCATACAAAACAGTCAAGGCAATGTCTAAAATTAATAAGCCTCCTGGAAATACAGATAATGAGAGCAGCTCACAACTGAGAAAGATCATATATCATGTGGTGACTGTCGGAATCTAGCTAGCACAAAGCTAAGACAACATAGCGCTAATACATTTTCTGTTGTTTGCTTTATAGCACAACATTCAATTTACACCATTACAAGTCTATGATCGCCTCGTTCCGTGAAATGCAAAGTAGGCGGCTTTTGCCACTTTCTAAAATGTATGTTAAAATAAACCAAAGAGGCTAACTAGCTCGACTAGCTTAGCATTTACCTTATCGGAGTCTAGTTCGGGGTCAGCTTGGCTCAGTCTGTAGAGAAATGACTTGGGGTCTCGACATAACGTTTGTCTCGTTGTCAAAAAATATGTGCCCCCGACGTTTAACCGGATCCATTTAGACGATCCGAGGCTGGCCGTGCTGTTTCTTTCCGACGAGGAGTGGGCCAAACATCTGCGGTGAAGAGAGCCGCTGCTTTCAGAGCTGTTCTCGGCCATCTCCCAGTGAGCGTCTCCTCCGCCTCTCGCTGCGCCGTCTGAGAGCGGAGAACAGGAAATTTTCGAGCTGCAGACACCAACTTCGACTCCACCACAACTCATGCAAAGCAGCAGCTCTTCGGCCACTCCTACTGCCACCACTACACCAGCTATATGAGAGACAGCCAGTGGTACAAATAATTCTAGACACGGGCTAGACTCCAGATTGGTGTGTTTTACGCGCAAACGTGTCCAATGTGGAGAGGGAAGCGCAACTAGGGACCCATGGGGCAAAGGGGGCACTAAATCACTCTCTTGAGATGAAGTCAGTGTTCTCAATGTAGGTTACACCATGGACACTACAAGGTAAGTCACGTACATGGAAGAAAGGTTTTGCTGACTTAATCATGTAATAAAATCCAAAGTGTAAGCATCATTAATTAACAAGTTATTACATTTAAATCCAGGAAGTTATTCGTGGGGTTCAGCTTCCTATTATAGATAACATTTGAAGACTTTTCACCATTCAAAAGATAGGATATTTTATTTTAAATAGTTAATTACTATGGCAATGGTCCTAATTTTTCATCATTCTGAAACCCATGGATAGGGCACACAGTATATTATGCTTATAAACTTGATGGTCTCTAAAAAGTAATTTCACAACACAAATCACTGGTAATGGGCCGGTATTTTATTTACATGCTGCAAAATATGAGATGCCATTGCCACTAAATGCTGCGTTTACAGTGTCTTAACTGGCTGTTAACAGAAGACAGGACACATGGCTTATCTGTACGCCTAAACCCCTACATGCTTTAATTATTGAACTACCAAGCAGTAAGTGGAAAATGTCATCATTCAACATCTATTGACCTAGCGCACAAATAATCCGAATGACTCATTAAATTATCAGAATGATTAAATCACTGAGCAAATAGAAAATGTATGATATAGTAAGAAAAAGCTGTAAAATATTATAGTTTACAATAATTATTCACATTCAAAGGCTTTACATCTCAATACATACACAACATGGCCCCTGAACATGACTTCAATCCAAATATGATTCATATATTAGAATTTAAATAACACAGAATGAACTAGAGGCTAAACAATAGCCATCAAATAACCTTATACAAGAATAAAAATACAAAAATTGTATCCTAATATCATTGCATTACTTGCTTCAGATTTTAATAATACATCATCTGTACATCACAGTTCTAGTCAGTTACAAGCCATGTAGAGTAATCCTTTTACAATGTAACCGACTGCCATCAACTTGATTCAAACAATTTCTCTTTAATAGGGAACCACACTTTCTCTTGAGTCCCCTGACTTTTATAGACAGATACAGCAATTTCATCGGTCATTTGAATCAGACATAATCCTTAAACTGACATCCATCCAACCACACTAATCCCCTCCAGCCCCTGGGCCAGAGGGTCCTACCACCTACACTCCAGTCACACCAGACGCAGCCAAAGGAAGAGGGCCTTTTCAGAGGACCCGAAGGTAATATTTCTAAAGTTAAAAGCATTATGACAATACATATTGCTAAAACAAGCGCACAAATGAAATCAACAGTTTTAATTTCTTTTGGGCCAAACATCAGAACTTAAAATGTGAGCACTGTCTCCTTGAAAACGAAAAGCCCAAATATGGCTTTGAGCCATTTTGTCCCAGGACAGTTTTGCTTTGATTGCTTCTGAAAACGATAGTATGTTGATAATAAGTTTTCTGTTCAGCATGTGGTGGTCAGCACACAAGATATTGTTTTCAAGAGGATGAAATGACCATGAGCCAACTATCCCAACAATAAATGGAATAGGAAAAAATAAAGAACTAAACAATTACCATCACAAAATAATATATCAGATGATTCAAAAATAGCCACCTTTAAACTTAAATAACCTACATCTGCAGTGCCCTATGAGAGATAAGCAGGTAAGATAGTGCTACAAAACTGACCATGCAGGAAAGATAAGCAAGGTATGGTTAGAAATGATCAGTTTGTGGCCGGTTTGCTGGCCCATAGCAGCTCTACTAATCGCTATCATGGTTCACATTCACACCAGTTCTGACCCATGTCTTCTGCAGTGTTACCTGAACTGAACTGCAATGCAATACCTAAATATTAAAATAAGCACTAAATGGAAACGTAAGCAAAAAAAGCATTTGCATCAATAGGTCTGAATTAGCCTGACTAGAGCTTGTCCTTAACACGTAGGATATGGTGCAATATAGATAGTGGGATGGGCTCTGGTTCATAGCAGCTAGCTTTACATGTTAATATAAGCAGTTAACCAGTCCTTGTATTTAAGATAGTCCTAGCAGTACCCAAGCTTGTGCCTCTAAGCAGACAAGCTTGTCCTTCTGATTTCTCCTGCAAAAAGTAGAAAAAGGGGGTGTGCATGGAGGCAGTCTTATCATCATCCATACATGGAAAATGTAATAGAAGCCTCACATGGAGCACAAAGAACAAGCAAAGCAACCCTGAATCCAAAGTTGTATTTTCCCCATGGTTCTGCTCAGGAAAACAAACATGGTCTTGATGCCAGCGTCTCTTTTAGAGTTTGTTTACATTGCGGTGATGAAGGGCACTAAAGAAGGTGTTACTCTGCTCAGTGATAGGCCGTACAGACAAAGAGGTGTGGCCACAGAAGAAATGCCGCTCCTATAGCCCTGGGTTTTGGGGCCTTTGATAGATTTTTCTCCACACTTCTTGGATCTTCTTGCACCATCTGTCAGCATTTCCACTGGGGTCCATCAAATAATATGTTCGGTTAGGCTAAAACAGAAAGGTAATACAGAAGAGCAAAATTACACAAACCAGTTTAAATACACAAACAATGGGCATGTATCAACAAGCTGGTCAAAGTAAATATGGACAGACTTCAGAAAAATAGTATACCGTGTGAACAAAGAAGGTTTTGAAGTTCTTAGCCTCAGGACGAAGCTCAAGGGACCAAGGAATCTCCCCTTTTAGAACCTTGTTGACAGGATCCACATAGTACAGGTGTGGTCCTTCTGTAAGAAGCAGCTGTCTCCGTCGAGCAAAGAGACCCTGCAACAAAAAGCCAAGAAGTTTAATCACCAACAGGTGGAGCTGTGGAACAGGACAGCAGCGAATCTCCCTTCACTCTCTATGAGGGGAACTGTGCATATTAACACATTTGTCTAATCCCAGACCTTTCGTTTATCGACTGGGCCCATTTTCAGTATCAGATTATTCTCAACAAACTGGTGCCTGTGAAAACAAAATATATGTCATTTAAAGGAAAATTCATAACAGGAAAAATGAAATATATATATAAAAAAATATATATATAATACAAGTGTTACCAAGGATTTCCAGTAGTTTGTTTGTCCAGCAGTAGCTGCTTTTCCTCTTCAGTGAACTGCAGATCCAGCTCAAAAGAGTTGTTGTCCAGGTCATGAATGTACTGCTCGATGTTACTGCTGGACCTCTGCGGCGACGTAGAATCATGTGGCAACAGGGACTGTGATGAGCTGGAGGGAGCCACCTGCATATTGCTGAACTGGCTCAGGAGATCATCGTACTGGGGACAAACATGAAAAGTGTAAAAAAAAAAAAAAAAAAAAAAAAATGAACGGTGTGGACAAAAAACTTGATAAAAGATTTTTATAAATAAAGGTCACTGTCTTACGTTTCCATAGCAGTCCTCATCATCCTCTGACATGGCTGGCAGGTATGGTGTGAGCTTGGGCGGAGTCTGTAGATGTAGATCACTCCAGGAGATCGTGTCAAAAAAAGAATGCTGCCTTAAAGGGTCATAGCCTCCCATCTCCTCACAACCAAGTCGCTTAGAGGGGTCCAATGACTGTGAATCGAGTTTTTAAAAGCATTAAAAAGGCTGCAGGACATGTTTGTTTTTGATTCATAAAAGAAAAAAATACATACAAATACAAAACAAAAACATACCAAAAGCTTTTCAACAAGATCCTTGGCTTTGGGGAAAAATTTCTCTGGGAATTCATACTCCAACTTTATTATCTTCTGAAATATTAAATACTCATTTCTAAAATACAGGCAGAAACAAACATTCTTGTAAAAAGATTTGTACAAAATGCATGCAGCTAAACAAAAGTTTAGGCAACTTCTTCCTTACCCAGCTCTAAATGGTGGTAAACCAGCCACCAGCTGATAGATAATACATCCCAAAGCCCAAAGGTCAGAACTAAAAAAAAATTGAATTTATTTTTCTGTTCAAAAAAATAGTAGAAATAGCAAAAAAAAGTACCTTTTGCAGGCAGATTTTTCTGTTAACAGCTCTGGAGACACATACTGTGCTGTTCCAACAAAAGAGTTTGCTCTTGCTGCGAAACAATTTAGTGGAAACATGAAATAGGCCTGAAAAATAACAATTTAATATAGAGAAATTTTTCTCAAACTTTAGTACCTTGTTTACTATCATAGCGTTTTGCCGTTCCAAAATCTGTAATTTGGATGTGCATGTCTTCGCTTAAAAGAATATTTTCTGGTTTCAGGTCTCTGAAACAATATATAATTATTTAGGACAAGTGAAATACAAAGAAAAAAAAGGGTGGGTGGATCTTACCTGTGTATTATGTCTTTTTTGTGTAAATATTCTAGAGCAGAAACTATTTCAGCAGAATAGAACCTAGTACATGTCTCGTCAAACGAGCCAATTTTGCGAATGTACTTTAGCAGCTCTCCATTTTTCGCATAGCTGAGACCAAAATCTATGAAGTCTTGTTAAGGAAAAGTTTTTAAACAATAACTCTATTTGAAGCCTTTCTCATGCCTCTTTGGCATAATGGAGATGCCTTCCTCGTTGCAATCAAGGGATGTGGGTGATACAGCATTAGACTAAGCAAGATTTGAACCAGTGAACAGTGGGCATACTTCATAAAATATAATAACATGACACTTACTTTCACAAACCACATGTAAAAGGATACATAATTTCTCATCATCTTGAAATGTGAAGTAAAGCTTGACAAAGAATGGATGATCTAGATCTGACATCAGGTCCCTTTCTCGCTTCACATACTGAGCCTTCTTCTCCTTCATAATATGGTGTTTCTCTAATATCTTAACTGAAAAGCAAGAAATTGTTAGTGTTAGGGCAAGTACTCTTAATTTAAAACACATCTCAAAAGCTAAAAAGTTACTTACTTGCATATTCCTTGTTTGTCGTTAGCTCCTTTGCAAGAACAACCTGACAAGTAAAAGAATGCATGGTGTTAGATTGTAGAGACTCAATCATTCCAACTACTAAGCATAAATGACTCATCCAACTTCATTAATCAAAAGAATGTCAACAAGTAGCAACATATTGCTCAGTTCAATTCAGATTAAATGTGGAATGTTTGGTACGTACAGTAGAGAATGAGCCTTCTCCAAGTATCTTGCCAAATTTGAAGTCTTCTGGTTTCTTCTTGCGTGGCTGAGGGGCTTGGACAGGTGGAAGGTCTGACGCCTGGCTGCTGGCAGATGCTCCTACAGCACAGGCCTCCGAAGACGAGCCCTCCATGCTGGGACAGTGGCTACTGCTGGCACCTGGGATAGCAAGTGGCGAGCAGGAGTCAGAGTTGGTTCTTACCATTGATGGATGCGAGCAGGAACAGATGACAACACTCGATTGAATGGGCACAACATCATACTGAAAGAAGGGAGGAAGGAAAACAAAATTTAGTGTACATTCTGAAATAAAACAATATTTGAGTTATCAAACATTTTTGCCAATCTTTGAGTAAAATACACTTTAAGTAAAATAAGAAAACAACCAGCATGCCTTTTAAAGTGGCATTTTATTGACAATTTTAAGTAAGAGCAAGAGCAAAGTCTGAAATGATAAGAACAGGCATGCAGCATTGAAGAAGCTGCTGTTTCTGCCTGGTTGTCCCACCCTCCCATGTTGTTACACTCATGAAAACTTTAGCTTATGATGTTGTAAATACATACATACATGTACAAAATACACATAAATGTTTCATGATGTCAGTTTTTAGGCCTTGTATAAAAACAATATAGATCTGTGAACTACATGAGCAACTGACAAAAACTAGTAGAAACCAACGATGTACACACAACAACTAACTAGCTAAGTAACGTCAAGTTTTCTGTTTCAAAAGTAAGGTGTGGTCATTTAGTTCCCTTCTTCAGACTTGACTTAATTGTTGCCACCGAGTCCACGTATGAACGATTGTTGAATCGAGCCAGTTAGATAGGTAAAGTTCACTTTACTCCCGTGACCTCAGTTTGCTTTTAGATCAGTATAAAGTTTCTTTCCAACAACTAACCCATATTAGCTTTAGCTATTGGTGCCTTGTCAAATAAAGCCGGCCCACACCGACCGAGTTATAAACTTAACGCTAACATTGAATCCTTTAGCATTAGCCAGTGGATATTGCTAACCGTTTCGAGCCGTATGTCACCTTCACTGCATTGTTTTACTAGAAAGAAATGTGTCCCTGTTACATAACTAAAAGAGAAACTCGATGGTTATTGTGATCGTAATCGTACTAACTGATGTTAAAGAACAACAGTGACAGAACTTAATTGGTGGGTCGCCCTGAAGCTAACGCTAATGCTACACGGAAAATCATTCGAAAGCGCGAACCTGTTAGCTTTCGTTAGCCAACATGGAGCACTAACTAAACTACAGAGCGAGGGGGAAGGATACAACACCTCAATCATATTAAATGTGTCACATTGTTATTTTGCCATGAACAGAGACAGTCAAATGTAACTACTTTAAGTGAATCAAGTCAAATGACACTCATAATATAATGCACAATGCTTCTACTACTGAGTCGGTCGTAATATTAAACGGTATATTACAGCTAGCACCGCTCTCATAAGGAAGGCCCGACCTAACTATTTGTTGTCAAACAGCCATCACATCGCTTATTCAGGATACCGGCTTCGTAGTGCAATTTATTTATAAGTTTAATCCCTTACCAGCTGACTTGTGGCTCTTGCCATGAGAATTGCCCACTAGTATTTATTTGGAATAAAATAATTAGAGAAGCTCCAGTAATGGCTGCCTCCGTGCCTTCATTTTCGAGCTGTGACGTCGTTCCACAACAATGTTACCGCAGGACAGCAGTCAGCAGCAAAGCCCCGCTGAGTCCGCCCCTCACACTTAACTACCTACTCCACTACTATGACAAGCACACCTATAAAACATTAGGACATCTTTCGCTTAGTTGGCCAGTCGTAGTTATATTACTACGAGTAAATAACAGCAACAGGCCACAGTTTATAACCATTAGTGTATTTTAGACATATAAACAACAGAGTGATCAGTGATCACATTCCCCAGAAATATCTGGAAAGCCTAAAATCTAGTGATAGTAAATGCTTAGTTTCAGCACATGTCAGCTTATAAAGTATATTCTGAATTTCTATTGTGACAAGTATTTCTAATTAACTAATAAATATTATTTTGATACACTATACAAAATACAAAGTATATACATTATAACACATGCTGTAAAATTTCCTTTTATAAAACTGTATCTGGTTATAATTTACAAAATTAAATAACAATATGCAATCATCAATTATTACATAGCCACATCTGATCAAGATCTATTAAAGCGTACTGAATAAACGTCGTCATCTTGTACTATGTGAGAATTCCTGTTGACACATTCTATTGTATAAAATTTAAATATCTTTGAACGAAATAATATTAAGATTATAAAAATGTAACATTTGTGTAATCCTTTGGATAGTTGTTTTATTTGTTTTACTTCCCACTTGTCAATAATTTTAATGCAAGATACAGATCTTCTGCTTTTACACAACAATGTTCAACAATGTTCAATAAACAATTCTATAACAACCATATATTTTTTTGTTGTTAATAATAACTGTATAAAACAAAAAAAATATTAGTTTATAGATAAAATACTGCTAAATCCTTAATCCTGATGTTTAATTTCTTCTAGTCTTTCATGTTCACGCAGTGTCTTTGTTTGATGGTTCATCCCATGCCTCCTCTTCATCATCATCTGATGTGTCTTCCTCACTCGACTCACCTTCTGTAGGTGTGCTTGAGTAAATATACAACAAATACAACATTAGACCTGAATTATATCATTCAACACCCCAAAAAATTGTAGTGGTCATATCTCATCCAAGTAAACTCACCACTGTTGTCTATTGAGATTTCTACATTCTACACCCGAGTTGACATCAAACGGATCTGTAAACAAAACACAATATTGTTAATATAGAATCATCTCTCTCAAAGTAAGACCTCACAATTATATTTTACCAAACTCCTCCTCCTGAGGTTTATTTGTGAGAAAGTCTTTTTCTACAGTCAGCAACTCCTCCTCCGTTTGACAGGCGGCATAGCGCCGAAGCAGAACTTTATTAAGCTCTAGAAAGCCTGTCCCCCACTTAAATTTCTTTAGTAAAAGGATAGCCAATTCTTCAAACCCTGCAAAAACACATACATAGTGTCATTTGTAGAATCATTACAAAGAAAAAAAATATGAAAAAGAAGAATAAATGTCATACCTACAATGCAAAATGTGGCAGCAAAAGCCTCAACACAAGACAGTTTGCAGGGTTTACCATAGTTGACAGGATTTGCAGCTACAAGGTATGGTAATAACCTTGGATGTGCTCCATTCATTTTATTAAATGGTGTCTCCTCCAATTTGGCCCAAGAGCAGTCAATTACTGCTAACCCATTCTGAGCCACAATTTCTCTGTGAATAAACAAACTAGTTTTAAATGGATAAAGTAAAAAATAGCGAATTTTCACAGCATATTGCTGACCTGTCAGCTGGTGTCACATATTTGACACCCATTGGGCTGAGGATAAGTCCATTAAATCTCTGACTGAGACGAAGGTTGCGGACAAAACCCTTGCGAACCAGTTTTCTGCCAGTACAACGTTTAGGGTCACAGTGACCCAGCTCCCACATGGCCAGGGGACAAGGCAGCTTCACTTCAGGGGCTTCTGCTCCTTCATCCAACTGAAGACTTGCTGTTTGGAAAATTGCACTGTTACAGCATGGGTATTATGTATACACGTACTAATCTTCACTTGTTACCTTGAAATTCAACAGTATATATCTTACTTAAATAATAAATAGTAATTATAGTATACACGTATACATAAGATGATGAGAACATTTATGCACCAGATTAGAACTATCTGTACTACAAGGTATAAACATATCAACTATTCCAAATGTTTATGAAAGATTACCTTCAAAAGCAGAGTGCATTTCTTCTGTGAAGGTCTCCAACGATTTTCCCTTGATTTTATGTCTTTTGTCTTTACCCTTGTTGTCAGGTCGCATAAATCTACCCTGTTTCTTTCGTCCCATATTGGCATTCAGATTTTCCTACTATAAAACGAATCATACGCGTGACATGTAACTTGTTAGCTAACAACCTATTCGGTAAAATGAACTCAAAATGAGCCTAGTTTAGGACACAGAATATACATAGATAAATATAGCAAAGCAAAATAGCTTAGCGATAGTGTACAGTTATGAATATGTGTAAAATTAGATGTTTTGCCCATCTGTAGCGGAGAAACAAGCATGCAACGAGAAGGCAGTCGAAATTCAGAACACGCATGCGCAGAGGGTATTTTGGTCAGGTGACACATCACATGGTACTTTGGACAACAGTGCAGTAGAGGAAATGTCGCTTGCAACATTACTTTGCTGAAAAATGGTCATGTACAGGTTTAACAAAAGAAGACATTGTTTATTTTTACAGTGGTTACTCGGGCTGTCTCTCATGTGTATGTATCTTTTGTAAATAAAATGTAAGGACAGTTGATAAAATTCACGGATCCAACCGTCTTGATTTTTACAGTGAGCCATGGATTTGGTGGTAAAATGAAAATCGTCGAAGAGCCCAACACTTTTGGGTATGTAAATAATATGCATGTAATGTGTGTTTGGAGCTTTATCAAGACTATAAACAGTTGCTTGTGTCTTTAGTTTGAACAACCCCTTTATGGCTCAAGCAAACAGACTTCAGCCAAGGGTCACCCCTTCTCCAGTGTCTGGTGTGTAATATTGTCAAATATTATATTACACTATGATTACTACACCCTTTAACATTAATATATTTCTTAGGCCCTCATCATCTTCATCAGTTGACTGGAAAATGCTTCACTCTCATGGAATCAACGTAAGAATACAATTGCAGAGAGTGGACAGTGTATGAGCCTAACAGGATGTAATTGATGTCTGCAGGTACAAATATGAGTTTTGTCCGTTTCACAATATCACGCAGCACGAGCAGACTTTCAGATGGAATGCCTACAGTGGGATACTGGGGTATGACAAGCCCAAAAAAAAATCACCTGTAATTGAAAATGTTATAGCGCTGTTATTAAATATGCATGTTGTGTCTTACAGGATCTGGCAGGAGTGGGAAATAGAAAATAACACATTTACAGGGATGTGGATGAGAGAAGGCGATGCATGTGGCACAAGAAACAGGGAAACAAAGGTTACTGTCTTACTTAACTGTATAAATTAATGTTTTCTATTTTATTTTGAGTAAAAATCCATTTCTTTCTTTCTTGAAGGTGATTCTTGTCTGTAGTTCAAGTAGCAAGCTGGCTCAGGTTTCAGAGCCAAGCACTTGTGTTTATTCTTTGACTTTTGAAACACCGCTTGTTTGTCACCGACACGCTCTTTTAGGTAAGACATGTTTTAACGTCTGAAGAATTATACTACTGGTACTTTAAAAAAATAAAAATGTTTTAATGTTCTATTTTAAGTGTATCCAACTTTGACTGAGGCACTACAAAAAGAATGGGATGAAGCCGAACAAACTCGCTATGAGGGACTGATAACTGACCAGGTAACAATAAAATACTCTAAATAGTTAATTTTCCAATACCATGAAGATAATAATTTTAACACTGTGGCCCACAGGGGTACAACAATTTGTTAAGAGATATTTTTGAAGATGCAGGCCTGTTGAAAAGTCACAAAGTGAATTTGGAGGCAACCAAAGCTGTATCCAATTTGGACACCCAAACCTCTTTACAAAAATGTACAGAGGTATGTTTGTATTTATTTACTTTTACATTTATATTTATATTACAACATTTTAACCTATTGTACATAACACTTTAAGGACCTTGAAAAACAAAGAACAGAGATTCAACGATTACAAGCTCTCCTCACCCAACAAAATATTCCTTTTGATCTACAACAAAGTAAGTAATAGCCCTTTAAACAGACATACTTGAGATGGACATCTGTGTAAAATTGTGATATTTCTAAACTTCCAGTTCCTACAAATGATCAAGCAAGTGAAACAGAAAAAGATGAACATCTAAGAGGAGACACAGGCACTGTCGCCCTGTAGCAACAGTGGATGTCATGTCAATAGAACATTTCTTATAGACTACTGGATAACTTCCAATATCAGCAGCTCTTTTCTATGGTTTGATTATTTTATGCTGATGAAAGATTGGTGGTTTTTATTCCAATACCCTTCTGTTCCATTTTATCCTTTGAACCACCTCTAGTGGTTATCCAGGATTCATAGAACAGTAGCCACATCTGTAACTCTCGTTCATACTACCATTTTGTCAATGGGCAAGACACCAAGATGGGAAATACTTATTTAAAATAATAAAAAGGTAAACATAAAAGCATATTAAAACTGGCTTTGGAATAAATAGGGGGCATTAAGGACCAAACATCTTAAAATGCTTAATTTTTGTTTTGAATGAGGGATTACTGGTAAGTGCAATTATATCAGTTCATTGAAAGTTTAAAATGGTTGCATTTCCTTTGTGGGAAGTTAAATTATTGTTATGCATAAAAATTTTTATGGCTATATTATGTTGTAAATAAATTCCAAAGCATCTGGGTTTTTAAGTGTTTTATTTGATCACAATGCATTACAAAAAAAAAAAAAAATATTATTACATT
>KN482548.1:53908-65835 GCA_000787095.1 Periophthalmodon schlosseri | reverse complement strand
GTTTAATCCTGGTTTAATCCTGGTCTACTTCAGATTTCCTTCTGGGTTTAGTTCAAATTTTATGCGACATGCGAGTGTGAACACAGTCTGGTTTGGTCCGGGTTAAGTCTTGATGTCGACTTTGGTTTTCTCCTGTTCTAGTCCCGGTTTAGTCCTGGTCTAGTCCCAGTTTAGTCCTAATTGTGAAAGACAATAGGCAGAAAGCAGCTCCCAAACCCAATATGTTTTATATAAGCCAGGTTTATGTTCCTCCGCTGCCGTGTACATCTCTGTACATCTCCCTGAAGGCAGCTTCATTACCATAATAAGGCAGGAGGATCTCGTTAGCAGCTGCAGGTATCACTGCATCACTGAAACGTTGTTCTGCAAACTTCCTTCTCGCTGTTTAATGCCGTTCTCTGGACATTGATTAGGCGTAATTAAACGTTGGACTCAATGGGTCAGTTTAATACATGGAAAATACTGGTACCAATATCATTAAAAGCTGACGTGAACGGGGGAGGCGTCCTCGGAAAAGCGGCGCCCCGGCGTTATCTCGGACCGCAGCTGCTCACTCGAGGCACAAATCTGTCTGGAAGCTCACGGCTCCTTCTTCTAGTCGTTCTTTTCGGTTGCCGGTTTGTTTTCGAAGCGAGAGAGAGAGAGAGACAGAGAGAGGGAGAGGAGGACGTTATTGCTCTGCTGAGAAAAGCACAATCCAAATATGTTGAGACGGGCCGCTGCAGAAACGGCGCCCTGCGAGGTGGGGTCAAAGTTCACGACAGACCGTAAAATAAAGCGGAGCGTGCAATGAGCCGCTGATCGAGACGTCCACGCGGAAGGATCCGGGCGCGGCGTAATACGAGGAGAAGACACCGTGGAACCTTTTTTTTTTTTTTTACTTGTCCCCATGGAGGTGTTTTTCGCTTTGTCTAGAATGTTCCCCAGTGTGGCATTAGTTTCCATAGAGACGATAGTAAGTGATGTCACCGGGCCGAGTTATGGGTCAGGGTTTTTGAACAAATGTGAGATATTTATGGCTTCACATGTTTGATCCAAAGTCTAACTGTCTATAAAGAATCACAAGTGAGTAGGGTGGGGACAGGGGGTAGGTGAAAATCGGAAATTTTCTGTGCCGTCACGCCTCAAATGTGGAACACGGGAAAACTCAAACGTGCCCGACTCACTCAAAATGTGCTTATGATGACGAAAAATCATTATAACTCTTTCTCACATGTTTGAGTAAACCTGCGTTATTCGTCTGTCTATGTCTCCAAAGCTCAAAATGCCCTGTTCCACTTTGTGATGTCATGAAGCGGTAGTTTTCAAGTTAACAGCTGCATTTTACCTTTTGTTCATTAATGATCGGCAGAGTCCAGAGCTGAAATCATCCGGATGATTCTGGTGAAGGTGTGTGGCGTTTAAAAACACAGTGGAGCACTTCCTGTATCGCCACATGACATCACAAGGTGGAACAGAGTGTTTTTCTGTTTGAGAGGAGAACTCAGTGTGTATGTAAACACTTATAGTTGAACATTTATATTGCAAAAAAATGTATTTCGCTAGTTAAAAATATACTTATACACAAAAAACTCAAGAAGTGTTGGATCATTTCTTATAGTTTTTTTTTTTTTTATATTTCACTAATGTGTGACTCTTGTGACCAGTGGTGGAACGTAACAAAGTAAAAGTAGTAAAGTACTCTACTTATAAATACATAAATAAAGTATAAATTTGAGGCATCTGTTCTTTACTTAAGTAGATTTTACAGTGGATACTTTTTACTTTTACTTCACTACATTTGAGAGCAGTATTTGTACTTTCAACACTACAAAAGTAAAAGTGTTTTTTATTATTGCCTGAGACCTGCTGAAAAGTCTGAGGGATTTATCTTTAACACGTTCATAATTTTAAACAAAAATAAACAAATAAAAACAGCCAGAAAAATAAAACAAAACAAAATCCAGCTCAAATCTGTATCAAAATCACTACATTTTAAGCTTCATTAAATCTCAAAATCTGCAGGAAATACTTTTAATTTTTACTCTTTAAGTACATTTTTAAACAGGTACTTCAATACTTTTACTTCAGTTGATTTTTTCATGTCATACTTTTACTTTTACTTGAGTATTTTTTGCTTCGGTATCTGTACTTTTACTTAAGCACCAAAATGAAGTACTTCTTCCATCTCTTGTGACTTCATTATGTCATTACTTTAAAATACTGCATAGCGCCACATAATTGATTCCCGATAGAAGTAAATGAAACTGAAATCTGTGAATCTGACTTTGAAATGAATCATGGGAGGTTTTTGTGTTTCCGTTCGGCCTGTTTTGTCATTTGTTTTTTCTCTTTCTCTGCGTGTTCTGTCGTTTCTTCTGATGTCACTGTTTGGTCCACAGAGACTCAGTCCATTCTAATGACGGACAGATCCTTGAGGTGAACGTGTTTATAATCGTCTGTTATGACAAATCAAATAAAGCCACCCATTTCATTTTGTTTTTCTTCCTCCGCACCTGCCTCTCTTCCTCTCTCTCCCTCTTTCTCCCTCTTTGTCTCTCATTATTTCACTTTCTCTCTCCTCCCCTCTCACTAACTCTCTCTCCTTCTCTTTCTCCCCACTTTCTCTCCCTCTCTGCTACCCCTCTACCTTTCTCTCTTGCTACCTCCTCCCTCTCTCTGTCTCTCTTGTGCCCCCTCTCTCTTAACCCCCTTCTCGTTCTCTCTCCCTCTCGCTACTTACCCCCTCTCTTTCTCTCTTCCTCCCTCTCCCCTTCTCCCCCTCTCACCCTCCCCCAACTTTCTCTTACCGTGTCTCTTTACCGCAATCTTCCTCTTTCTCTTTCTTCCTTTCACTATCTACCCCCCTTTTCTCTCCCTCTTTCTCCCTATCTACCCCTCGTTCTCTCCCTCCTTCTCTTAACCCCCCTCCTTTCCCTCTCTCCCTCCCTCTTCCGCTTTCTCTCATCCTATTTCTTTACCCCCCCTCTCTCTTGCACACACAGACACAGTGAAGTTGCACCCTCTTTTCTTATTCTCCTCTCTCCCTCTGCCCCCCCCCTCTCTCTCTCTCTCTCTCTTGCACGCACAGACGTGAAGTCTCTCCCTCTATTTTACCCCCATCCCTCCATCCTCATCTCTCCCTCTCTCTCTCTCTTGCACACACAGACACAGTGAAGTCGCTCCCTCTCTTTTTTCCCCCTCCCCCCCTCCTCCTTCCCTCCCTCACACACAAAGACACAGTGAAGTCGCTCCCTCTCTTTTTACCCCCCTCCTCCCTCTGTCTTTCCCTCCCTCTCTCTCTCTTGCACACACAGACACAGTGAAGTCGCTCCCTCTCTTTTATCCCCCTCTCCTACTCTCTCTCTCTCTCTCTCTCTCTCTCTTTTGCACACACAGACACAGTGAAGTTTCTCCCTCTCTTTTTACCCCCCTCTCTCCCTCTCTCTCTCTCGCACACACAGACACAGAGAAGTTTCTCTGTCTTTTTTTTACCCCCCTCCTCCTCTCTCTCTCTTGCACACACGCACCCAGTGAAGTCACTGCCTCTCTTTTTAACCCCCTCCTCCCTCCCTCCCTCTTTCTCTCTCTCTTTCACACACAGACCCAGTGAAGTCGCTCCCTCTCTTTTTACCCCCCTCCCTCCCTCTCTCTCTCTCGCACACACGGACACAGTGAAGTTGCTGAGCTGTGTACACGGCGCTGGACTTGTCGAAGCAGCAGAAGTAGCTCTCCGTCGTTTCTTTTCACTCTCTCTCTTCTTTGTGCACACTGCAAAAACTGAACATGGAGCATTGATTCAAAACAAAGACCAGACCAGTTCAGACTCTTTAATCGGGATTTAAGATGTTTTTACCGTCTTGTTAAATATGTTTATGATGCAGAACAATTGATCTGACTGAGAAAACTATTTTCATAATTTATCTAAGAAATAAATGTGTGTTTTCTTTTCTCCACTGGCAAATGAAGTGATCTAGTTTGATCAAATGATAAAAGTTAAGTAACGACTCAGATTAGATTAATATTCTGAATTCAAGTTATAATCTAGATCCATGTTCCTTCTTTTGCCTCACATGCCCCCCTCCCTCTCCCTCCCTCCCTCCCTCTACCCAGCTCATTCCCTCCCTCTAAGCCTCCTCCCTCCATCCATCTCTCCATCCCTCTCTCCCTCCTTCTCTCTCTCCCTCTTTTCCTTGCCCCCCAACTCTTTACCTCCCTCTCTCCCTCCTTCCCTTTCTCACTCCCTCCCTGTATCTCTCCCTCTCTCTCTTTTTCTCTCACTATGTATCGCCCCCCTCTCCCTCCGCTTCTCTCTCGCTCTCTCTCACTGCCTATCTCCCCCGCTCCTTCCCCCTCTCTCTTCCTTATACCTCTCTTCTCCCCCTCTTCTTCCTCTCTCTCTTCCTCCCTCTCCTTCCCACCATCTCACTTTTTGTCTCCCCCTCCTTCCCACTTTCCCCCTCTCTCTCCTTCTCTTGCTCCTTCCCTCTCTCACTCATCCCTCCCTATCTCCCTCCAAACCTCTTCCTCTCCCTCTCTCCCTCACTACTTACACCAACTCTCTCCCTCTACCCCCCTCCTTCCCACACTCCCTCCATCCTTCCCCCCTCTTTTTCCTTCTTCCCACTACCTCTCTACCTCCCCCTCTCTCCTTCCCTCTTTATCCCTCCCTGTCCTCCCTCCCCCTTTCAGTCTCTCTCCCTCTCTTTCCTTCTACCCCCCTCTCCCTACCCCCTCCCTCCCACACTCTCCATCCATTCCTCTTCTCTTCTCTCTCTCCCTTTCTCCTTTCCTCTCTATCCCTCCCTCTCCCAATCTCTCCCTCCTCCTTTCACTCCCTCCACCCCTCCTCTCTCCCCCCTCCCTCGCTTCACAGTGGGACTAATATCCCTACAGAGATCTGAGTAGAACACATTGACCTTCACATTAAAATCTCATCAGTTCCTCTCTTGCTCCTATCTTCTCTCTTGCTCCTGTCTTCTCTCTTGCTCCTGTCTTTTCTCCTGCTCCTGTCTTCTGTCCTGCTCCTGTCTCTTGCTCCTGTCTTTTCTCCTGCTCCTGTCTTCTGTCCTGCTCCTGTCTCCTGCTCCTGTCTTTTCTCCTGCTCCTGTCTTCTGTCCTGCCCTTGTCTCCTCTCTTGCTTCTGTCTCCTCTCTTGCTCCTGTCTTGTGTCCTGATCCTGTCTCCTCTCTTGCTCCTGTCTCCTCTCCTGCACCTGTCTCCTCCCTTGCTCCTGTCTCTTCTCTTGCTCCTGTCTCCTCTCTTGCTCCTGTCCCCTGCTCCTGTCTCATCTCTTGCTCCTGTCTCCTCTCTTGCCCCTGTCTCCTCCCCCGCTGCTGTCTCCTCTCTTGCTCCTGTCTCTTCTCCTGCCCCATCTCCTCTCTTGCTCCTGTCTCCTCCCCTGCTCCTGTCTCCTCCCCTACTCCTATCTCCTCTCTTGCTCCTGTTTCCTCTCTTGCTCCTGTCTCCTCCCCTGCTCCTGTCTCCTCTCTTGCCCCTGTCTCCTGCTCCTGTCTCCTCCCCTGCTCCTGTCTTGTGTCCTGCTCCACATCTGCCCCTCATCACATCCACAGTCTTGCCGTCGCTGCGCTAAAAATGCTTTGTTCCACTTTCTATGCATCAAAATGACACTTTGTCACTGCTGAGATCATCTTTTGAAAGCGTTTTAATGCTCGAGGCCAAACAACGGTACAACGTGAAGATACCCCCGTCTTTTATATGGGGCAGTGGTCACTATTTCTGTTGGCGCTTTTCAGATTCGAGAATGTGATGACGTCATTCTCCCAGATGAGGTGCAAGAGACAGTTTTTCCCTTTTGACCCTTTTGATTCGACTGTACTTTGCCATGAAATATCCAGAAGGTAAATGCACAGATGCGGAACATGTTCATTTCTATCATTGACCAGCCTGAAGAAGTGACTGTACTACAACAAATATCTGTATTTGAACAACATCCATTTTAGCTGCCCCCCCATATCTGTATGAAACGTGATTGGCCTATATTTCTGTGATGTCATCTGAAACACAGCAATGCGGATTATATGGTACTTTCACTTTAAATCTCAGTAACATTGTGATAATAGGATTGACACAGTCTCACTTGGATAATGAGAGATAAATGTAATTTGCTCCCCTGTTTCCACATTATTCCCAAGAACATAGGCTGCTGTGTGTTTACTGTCCACAGCAGCTCAGTGTTCGTCCTCTGAGCCGAATCCACGCTTCAACATAAACATCATTGGTAGAGGTCAGATCCACTAACTCGTGGGTTAGCGGTGCGATTCCGGCTCCCACAGGTGAATTCTGGCATTGTGTCCTTGGGCAAGACACTTAACCCACCTCGTCCCCGGTGTCTGCGTACACTGGTGTGTGAATGTGTGTGTGAACGGGTGAGTGGTTCCTTGATGTGAAGCGCTTTGAGTGACATGAAGGTGGAAAAGTGCTGTATAAAATGTGACCATAGAGTCTTTATACTGTAGGTTTTAGTTTGGGTTAATCATATTATGAAATGAAGAACAATAATGTTTGTTTTCTTGAGTAATTACAATGTAATTACCATAATGACACATTAATTACCATGTTATTATTATTCTGTGCTTCAGAAATATTTAAATGTGAAATGTTGAACCATTTATCAGTGAGAATATCCATTATCCCAGCCTCAGAATAAATTAAATACATTAGCATGAGTCATTCTGCCTATGTTGCACTATGTAACTTTTCTGAAAATGTTCCTGTCTGTCTCCATGGAGACAAAGTGATGCCACAGGAACATGTATTCTATCATTGAAGACACTTGTAATGGTATAATTGTAATACAGAGTTTTATATATTGTGGAACTTTCCATGCAAAGCAACAACATCTCCATGGAGACAAGCAGACACTCTACCAGAAAAGTTACACAGTGCATCATTAATAGTATAATTCTCTGTTGTCATGTCACTAATGAACCGGCTCCTCTTTGAAACTCCGCACTTTGTCATTATGTTTTCAAAATAACGGCTCCAGTGATTTGAGCCGGTGTCATTTTTACGTTTCATAATGAGTTTAATATTGCTCCATGTCGTGACCAGTTTTAATAAGGCCCAGTCTCTGCTCCATGCGGCTCTGTAATAGGCACTTTACTCCTCTGACATTTGGGCGCCATGGGAACTCCTCTTTTTTATTAGTCTACTTTTACTCAAGTCGGTTTAGCCTCTCGTAACCAGAGCTGGGGACTTCTTCTCGGTTACTTTCAGTACATTTAGTTGAGCAAGTTCTGTGCACAACTGTAGTTTTCGGACACGATATTTTTACTCTTACTTTAGTGTAATATTTCACAGTGCTCTTACTTGAGTAAAGGTTACGGTAACTTCTACAACTGCGAGTTAAGGTACCTTCGCACTTGCATGAAAACTGGGACTAAACCTAGACTAGACCAGGACTAGAACAGAACCAAGCCAAGTCTTCACGAGGACTAAACCGGGACAAGTGTGAACACAACCTTACTGCAACGAAACCTTTATGTAGACAGTATGAAATGATTTGAACATTTGCGCTACTCCTTCAAAATATATTTAGTATTTTTCATTTTTGCAGTGGATCCACTGAAAACACCAGATTTTGTGAATATTTTGTTTTGTCCTTCCAAAATTACAAACCAGATCATGTCCAGTTTCATAACCACAACTCTTACTTGACCCGTAGCTTCCCCAGATACATTTTCTTTAATCTTTTAAGTCATTTCTCGGACTACGCCCTGCGCCTTTTTCCCTCTACTGCTAATACTACTAATACGAATATGATTTTGAGGTTACAGTCCTCTTCCTTGCGCAATTTTGGGCTCCCCACATCTGCTCGTCACCTTTAGTCCAACCTTGACACTAGCTGGCAGTGTGTAACAAGACCCACACAGCTCCCGCGCGGTGCTGACAGCCTGTCCATCAAACCAGCCAGACGTGAGCCGATCCTTATCCTCCATATTGGTCCCGTAGGTCTATAACCTCCTTCCACTTCACTAATATCTCTATCTGCGCTCAGGGCCTCGGGTCAAAGTGTGCTCTATTGATATGGTTACTAAAATTATAGGATTTCTCTACCAGCGGAGACCTAAAAATAGAGGCCGGGACACGGACCACAGGGGACGGAGGAGGGAGAGGAGGGGAGAGATGGAGGAGAGATGGAAGAGAGGAGAGGAGAGATGGAAATAGTCCTTCTACCTGTACAGTTACATCATCCATCAGTGACAGCGACCGTTCACTTTAACGCCGTGTTATAATGTTAAACACGAAAACTACAACTCCCGTGATTCGAGGTTTCTTTTGGACTTTTCTGCGTAATTCTGTGGTTAATTTTGACTTGAATTACGTGTCTGTTTTCAAGTTTATTACCAAACTACTTTTCACAGTAGGCTAAGGCAAAGGTTAAAGGTCATATATTACACAAAATGGATTCCTGTGAGGTTTAAGCCGTGTTATGGATCGTTACCTCCTCAAAAACACACTTGGAGTTGTGTTTTGTTTCATTCGCACATGTTTGAGTAACGCTTTATTATAAGTCTGTCTACATCTCCAAAGCTCAAAACGCTCTGTTCCACTTTGTGATGCGACGTACTGGTAGTTTTCAAGTTAACAGCTTCCTTTTACCTTCAGTTCAGTAGAGATTGGGAATTCCAGGGCTGAAATTATCCAAATGATTCTAGTGATGTTGTGTGGAGTTTGAAAACACAGTGGAGCACTTCCTGTATTACCACATGACATCACAAGGTGGAACGGAGTGTTTTCAGTTCCATTATATTGACTCATGTGGAATCAAAAAGTTGCTATACAAGTTAACGAATATAATTTTCCCCTTAAAGCCAACTCAAAATTCATATGTAGAACAGAACGAACTTGGAAGGTTATATATTTGCACATAACAAAACGCGGTGGAAAAGAGATCACACCTCTATCTCCAACGTGTTAAGAGAAAAATATTGTTACGTTCGATTGGGTTTAAGACAACAGCGCGAGTGGCCGCAGCCGACACATTTAAACGAGTCCGCCGCGTTAAGTGTAGAAAAGTGTTGCGTTTTGTTCACGTTCATAAACAATGGCCCGCGTACACCGCACGCGAGCTGCATTACTGAGCAAACAGCTTGTAAAATGATCCGCGATGTGATGTGGTGGTCGTGCTCCCCCACACCCCACCCCTTCACACCCTCCCTCTCTATCTCCCTCTCTCTCCCTGCCTCTGCCTCTCTCACTCCCCTCCCTCTCTCTTTCTCTCTCTCTCTCTGCCTCGCTCTCGCTCACCCCCTCCCTCTCTCTCTCTCTTTCTCTGCCTCTCTCTCTCTCTCTCACCCCCTCCCTCCCTCTCCCTCTCTCTCTCTCCGCCGCTCACGTCTCTTTTGAAGCCAGAGTAGCAGAAGTGATCCACCGCATTGCCAGGGACGCACTGTCAGAGCGGGAGACAGCGGGGATGACCACTACTTTCCTCACAACATTTAAGTCCACACGAGACAGATAAACCAAAAAAGAGGAGAGGAAACGGGCGACAGACACGTTTTTGCCACTGTGAGGTTTTGGCGCTTTTGGCACCGACGTGAGCGCACGACTCCCGGGGCAGGGTAAGTACTTCTGCTTTGGTTTGAGTTGTGCTGTTGGGTTGCGTGGCGTATTTCGAGCTATGGGAAATATCGCTATGAATTCGTGAGGAATGAAGCGAGCTACAGCCGTCTCCCTCTCCGCGTTGCGTTCTCGTGCGTATTAAAGTGCACGTTTATTTGGCGTCAGACCAGCACGAGCGCAGCGTTTCTCCTGACCGCTGTGTTTATTCTCCAAAGTCCGCACGTGCACAGCGGAGGGGGTTTCCGATGCCCTCGTGAGCGCAACACGCACGTCAAGCCAAACTTTTAAACGCGGTTGGTAAATTACGGTCTTTATGTCGCTTCTTTCAACGTGATCCGCGGTCTTTGCGCTCTCGCTGGACTGTCAAGGTTGGGTCTTATCACAGGTGTGGGCGCGTCCCCGTGTCCCCGCGCGGTCACGCCGGGTACCCCCTTCACATTTTGGGGCAAAGGACCTTCCCTGTGTCAGCCAATATTCGCTTTTCCACTGTTCTTTCTGTCCCTTCACCGCGAGGTTTCGAGGTGTCAGTCTGAAGATGGTGACAGATTAGACCAAATTAAACCTTTTGTGCCCCCGTGGCTGCGCTATCTAACCAATTCAACCGCCTCATTGCTTTCTGGATACGGGTGCCTGAAGGGGCCTGTCTCTCTGTGTTAAATGGGATCGTTATCGCAAATCACAGGAGACGGGTTCCCTGTCCGTGCAAGTCCTCAATGTGTGTGATGATAAATGTCTCCGCAAAAGTGTCTGGAAAGCACAAAAAAACTGTTTACATCCGGGACGTTTCGCAGGTCGGGCGCGTGGAGGCCGAGAGGAGCTGTCCATGGTGCTGAACACGTCTGAAACCAGTTTACTGCAGTGAAGCAATCCGGCCATTGATCGCTCCTCACTCCGAAGCACATGGGCCCGTCACGCTGCTGCCGAACCACGAGTCTGACCTTACGCCACAGATTCTCTCTTTTATTATAGGCACAAAACCTACTGTTACCTCTGTTAATTACAAAAGTGAAAACGGAAAGACCCAGTAACTTAAATTCCACTGTTAACGAAGCTCCAGAATCCTGTACATAGCCGACACATCCGCGGTTCCCAGCCTTTCTTTTTCGCACCCTGAGTACCCCCCTGTACCGTATACAAGCGTTTTTTAATCATTACTAATGCAGTTACTAGTATTTTGCCAATTATAACTGTTATATTTTCTTGCTTTAATGATTTGTCCAAAATGATCCCACAGAAACATGATCAAGAACCTAAAATGCTGCAACATTTTTTTTTTTTAATTCAAATGCTGTTCTGTTTCACCTTTGGTCCCACTTTAGTTCAGGTTTAGTCCTGGTCTAGTCCAGATTTAGTCTCAGGCTCAGTTTAGGCCCAGTTTTGATATTTGTACAAGAAAAGACACTTTAATAAACCTCGCGTAAGACAAAATGTTACCTATGCCTATTTTTTAAAGGCAATTATTATATTATCTACATATACATATACCACCATTCATTCAGAGTTTTTTTTTCTTTTTTTCTCTTAATTTTTACTACTTTCTAGATTTTTTATACATACAGAAGGCATCAAATATATGAAGCAAGATCTATGGAATTATCTAGCAAAGAAATAAAGAAGAAAAGTTATTTCACTTTTTTTCTTTACTACATAATTCCTCACATCTTGTTTCATATATTTGATGTTTTCTGTATGTTTATAAAATGTAAAAAGTTGTAAAAATAAAGCGTGGTAGCGTACGTCTAAATAACAGATCCAGAAGCCGAGACCAGTTCAGTTCAAACGAGGATCCTTCTGTCAGAACAGTTCCACATTTTCGCGGCTTTATTTTTCATGATTCAATTGTCAGTTCTGGTCATTTGAATGCCAAAAAAAAGTAAAACAATATAGAAATAGCGTGTAGCCGCTCACTTATCCTAAAAAGTCCAGGCAGAGTCAATACGTTTGTTGATCACAATTTGAAAAAACAAAGTCATTCAAAGTGTGTAAAGGATATGATACTTTTAGTTAGTTTCCATCTGCAGTTTGTTGATAATCTGAGTGAAAGTGAAAGTAAAAGCAGTTACAAAAGCTGTGTGTGTGTGCGTGTGTGTGTGTGTGTGCGTGTGTGCGTGTGTGTGTGTGTGTGTGTGTCGGGTGTAGTGCAGGGACAGTGATGGTGGTGTAACAGACAGTGGTGTGGCACAAATCAACACAATGAGTTAATTATAGTAAACAGTGAAGAGTTTGGACACGAGCCCAGAGTGCACACAGCAGGGGGAGGGGCTTATTCTCACACGCACACATGAATGAACCCGGGACAGAGAGAGGGAGAGAGGGGGGAGAGAGAGGAGAGGGGAAGAGAGAGGGGGAAAGAGAGAGAG
>KN482548.1:42530-53898 GCA_000787095.1 Periophthalmodon schlosseri | reverse complement strand
AGAGAGAGAGAGGAGGGAGAGAGAGGAAAGGGGAATAGGGATAGAGAGAGAGGGGAAAGAGAGGGAGAGAGGGAGGAGGGGGAAGAAGCATAGAGAGAGAGAGAGAGTATGGAGAGAGAGGAAAGGGGAATAGGGATAGAGAGAGAGGGGAAAGAGAGGGAGAGAGGGAGGAGGGGGAAGAAGCATAGAAATGGAGAGAGAGGAGGGAGAGAGAGGAAAGGGGAATAGGGATAGAGAGAGAGGGGAAAGAGAGGGAGAGAGGGAGGAGGGGGAAGAAGCATAGAGAGAGAGAGAGAGTATGGAGAGAGAGGAAAGGGGAATAGGGATAGAGAGAGAGGGGAAAGAGAGGGAGAGAGGAAAGGGGAAGAGGGGAAAAGAGAGGGAGGGTAAAAGAGAGAGACAGGAGAAAGGGAGAGGGATAGAGGGAGAGAGGGGAGAGAGAGAGGAGAGGGGAGGGGAAGAGGGATAGAAAGAGAGGGGAAGAGGGATAGAGAGAGAGGGGAGAGAGAGGAGAAAGGAAGAGGGATAGAGAGAGAGAGGGGGGAAAAGAGAGAGAGAGGAGAAGGGAAGAGAGGAGAGGGAAAAAGAGTGAGATAGAGCAAGAGGGAGAGAGAGAAAAAGAGAGGAAGAGAGAAGAGAGGGGGAGATGAATTGAGAGAGAGGGGAAAAAGAAAAAGAGAAGGGGAGAGAGATAGAAGGAAGAGAGAGAGGAGAAGGGAAGAGTGATAGAGAGAGAGGGGAAAAAGAGAGAGAGAGGAGAAGAGAGAAAGACAGAGCAAGAGATAGAGAAAGTGAGGAAGAGAGAGAGGAGGGGGGAGATGGATAGAGAGAGGGGGGAGAGAGTGGGAAATAGAGAGAAAGAAGGAGAGACAGAGAGAGAACGAGAGAGAGGGGTAGAGCAAGGGGGAGGGGGGGTGAGAGAGAGGTGGAGAGAGAGAGAGAGAGGACGAGAGGTGAGTCATCCACACCTCTGTCATCTGTGTCTTCTGCTCTTAATCAGAAGAAAGAAGAATAGAATAAAAGTGTGTTTTACGACGTGACTTAAAACACTCCACCGTGAGGCGCTGTTTGGATGCGTGAGCAGGTATTTATCACAGAGCGGGGACGGCCTCTCTTATGGACAAAAATCAGATCCTCATGACGTAGACGTTTTAAAAGTCGCACTTTTTTTTCTTTTTGAATGTTTTTATTGAACAGAAAACTTAGAAAAACACACGTCTTTACTCTGAGCGGGCTTGCATCTCCACAAACCTGACGCTTACTTCATCTGGAATAGGGCCTCCTCCTGCTTGTCTCCATGGAAATGATGTACCTTGTGGCATAAAACGCACCTATCGTCATGGAGAATGTTCTGACATGGTTTTCATTTCTTATTTCCGTGGAGTCATTGCTTTAAATCAGACCTATTCTGCAAAATGGACTTTTCAGAGCTTTTAACCCTGGTGTAGTTGTTTCCTTTTTATTGACCCTCTGAAGTTGGCGTGATTCGTGCGTGTTTGAGCAACGTTTAATCGCTTATTTTCAAGACGCCATTTTGCCGATCAATCCCCATTTTCACCGCCACCTGCACGCGCCCACTGTGACGTACTCACTTCGTTCTTCAAGTTTATTTTCTTAATCGGTGATACACGTAGGATTCGGTAGGATTCGTCACTTTGGTACAAATGACAAAAAAATCTGCCGTTCGCGTGATCTGCAAAAAAAAGAGGGGCCGACTCTGTTGTAATGACGTTTGCGGAGACGTCACCTGTTTCTATTTCTTTTATTAAGTCGTTATAGATGAATGTTGTGATTTAAACTGTGCAAATTATAACATAATGATCCACGGGTGTCGTAGATTATAACTATAAACCAGACACGAGCACAAAATGTCTGCTTTAAGTTTAGGTTAATGTTGTTTTTCACAGTTGCTTTGACGGGCTGTAGAATGTCCGTAAAGCCCATTATACTTCAGTCATTATTATAAATCGGATCACGTTGCATATCTTTGCGCTTGCATATTTTTAGCTCACCTAAAGAAGCTCAGAGAGAAGGTTCAATCCCGGGTGGTTTCAAATCTTGCTTTGAAAGTCTAGCATGTTCCTAAAGCGCTTTATATTCCAGTCATTATTATAAATCGGATTTTTCTTGTTGCGCACAGCTCACCCCGTGTCTGTGCCGTTTGGTTCCAGATGAGTTCGTGCAGTAGCCGCGCCCTCACCATCCTGTCCACGGTGTTCGGGGCGTGCGGGCTGCTGCTGGTGGGCGTGGCCGTCTCCACCGACTACTGGCTCATCATGGTGGAGGGCATCATCCTGCAGCAGAACCAGAGCATGGAGGTGAAGATGGCGCTGCACTCGGGCCTGTGGAGGGTCTGCTTCGTGGCCGGTACGGAGCGGCCGAGCGCACGTCACTGTTCCCGCCGGTTTGAGCCTCAGGGCGGAGACAGATGTTCACCAAGACGCACACACAGAGCGGAGGTCAGGGGTCACGTAAGAGCGGAATGGGGTTAGAAGAGCTCCGCGAGGAATAGCGCGCATGTAAAAGAAGTAAAAGCGCGTACGTGGATTCAGAATAGTTTATAACGTGGATGGAGACAGCAGTGGCTCTATTGGGAACTGATGTTGTGTCGTTAGGCAAGACACTTCGTCCACCTTAGTGTGAATGAGGTGTCAGTCTACCCCAGGGCAGCTGTGGCTACAATAGACGCTGAATAGTGCACTGTAGAACCCTTTCCAATTTATTATATATTTCATTATTATTATTACTCCTTTTAGATATTTATTGATTATATTTTTGTATTTCACACGGTTCCAGCAACTTGACGATACACAGCCGTTACAAAAAACATGTGAATACACAATAGTTTATGGTCTCATCACATTAATGCCACTCTGTAAAAGTTTTTTTTTTGTTGTTTTTGTTTCCAAACAGGATCAGAAAATGGACGGTGTGTTGCGTCTGAATACTTCACTGAGCCTGACATTGAAATCACCACAGAAAACACTGCAAACATTCTGAGTGAGTAGTAGTAGTAGTAGTATCAGTAGTAGTAGTAGTAGTAGTAGTAGCAGTAGTAGTAGCAGCAGTAGTAGTAGTTGTAGTAGTAGTTGTAGTAGTTGGCTTCCGACAGATGTTATTGCTTTGCCCGAAAAGTTCCACAGTAGATGGAAACTAGCACATGACCTCACCAAGCCAAGTTACAGGTCAGATCTGTGAAGAGGCAAACGCACTCATATGCATTTAAATAATGTCACACTGCGGAACATTCCAGACAAAGCAATAACCTCTTCACGGAGATGAGCTTTAATAAAGAGACGTCAAAATATCCCATCCTCTGTTTCTATGTTGGTAGCCCTATGATCTATGTAGACTTGAGTTTCAAACGCTAAACGCAAACATAAAACTCATATTTATTAGAAACACACACATTCAGGTTCATTTTTAGCTAATACTGACGCCTGTATATAATCACGCAAAAGTATTAGTAGTAAAGTAGAAGAAAGGTAGTAGTAGTAGTAGTCAAAACAGTAGTAGTAGTGGTGGTAGTAGTAGTGGCAGTTGTAGCAGTTGTAGTAGTAGCAGCAGTAGTAATAGTAGTAACAGTTGTAGTAGCAGTTGTAGTAGTAGCAGTTGTAGTAGTAGTATTAGTAGTAGGTTTTTAATATAAATACCCATGCCTTTTTATAGTAATGTATTTAACCAGACAGACATTTGATTCTCTAACCTCCCACTTATGTAATGAGCAATATCTCCCTTCACATTGTGCCCACCCAAACTTAGCAAGACCTGTGTCTGGACCTGTGTCTGGACCTGTGTCTGGACCTGTCTCTGGACCCGTGTCTGGACCCGTCTCTGGACCCGTGTTTGGACCCGTGTCTGGACCCGTCTCTGGACCCGTGTCTGCTTTGATCTCACATACATGTTTATACTTTTCTAAACTCTTTGCTCGTCAGAAATGGTGCGCACGGCCACTCCCTTCCCGATGGTGTCTCTGCTCTTCGTCTTCACCGCCTTCGTCATCAGTAACATCGGACACATCCGGCCACAGCGCACCATCCTGGCCTTTGTCTCCGGCATCTTCTTCATCCTCTCAGGTCAGAACTGTGCAATGTGCCTCTGGTTCAATAATGATCCAAATATACTGCAAATATGATACTATGACAACACACCACAATGAACACTTCATATGAATTTTTACAAAGACTGAACATCCCTGACATGAATAATCCCTTTTGTTTCCTTATATATATTTTTGTTCTACTTAGACTATATTTTAATTCTTTTTAGCACGTTTTTGTTATTTATCTTAATTCTATTGCATATTTCTATAATTGAGAAACTTTTCTTCACACAATAAAGCTGAATTGTGAATAACACCAGTAATAGAATTTCTAGCAAGTAACGATCTTGTTGGGTGGTTTTAATTAGTTTTAGTTTATTTAGTTTTAATTAGTTTTATCAACAGTATTTTTATTGTATTTTTGTAGTTTTACAGCTAATATAGACGTATTGTTTTGGTCCTGCTCAAATAACCTGAACTGGACTAACCTTGCTGTTTGAACTTGCACGTCAATCTTAAACTTGACACATTTTAACCTTGGTACAAAATACAATAAAGTATTTTAATTGCTAAATCTATAATTCATCATGGTTTTATTACTACGGCGCACATGTAGAAAATTAAACCTTCAGCTCAATATATCACTGACCAATGTCAACTTTGTATTTGCGTTAATTTAATTTAATTGAATTCAGCCACAGTTGCAGTTCGCGCTTGTGAGCAGCAGATGGCTCCCTCTGCTTCACTTCTCGCCTCGGTCAGTGCGGGGCTGATAGCGGGGAGCCGAACTGACATTGGACTTCTGATAAAGGCGTGATCCCGTGACTCGTTTAAGAAAGTGTCGGCTCTGCGTTATGCACACTGCGCCACGGACAGGCTTTGACGCACCGTAGCGCACTGACACGCGCTCAAACGGAGTCCTCCTGGCGCTTACGTAACGCCATTATGTAACGTTTACGGCCAGTGTCGCAGCCTTTAATTTGATGAGCTGTTGTGTGGTAATAATGATCCCACCTTAGCAGAGCCAGCTACTGTCGAGTCCTTTACTCCACCAGTGCGACTGGTACATTTTTACTGTTTATCTAATTAATTATCCAGTTATGTCTAAGTGAAGCCTAATGGGACAATATGGGGAAACAGTTTAGATCATTTGTGCAGATTTATGTCCAAAATGCAAATACAAGTGTACACATTTGCATTAGTAATAATATATAGCCTACATATGTACTTAGTAGTGATAGTTGTAGTAGTTGTAGTTGTCTGTTAACATTAAATTGGGCACTTATGCTCATGCTAATACTCTTTACTTCAATTAGCCGATTACTTTGCTTGTCATTCTATATTTAATGTGATAATTCTCACTTAAGTGTCGTCTTTCCTTCTATCAACAGGACATTATCAGTGGTGGAACATGACACAAGTAAAAGTAGTAAAGTACTGTGCTTAAGTATAAATTTTAGGTATCTGTACTTCACTTAAGTGCATTTTAGAGTGGATACTTTTTACTTTTACTCCACTACATTTGAGAGCAGATATCTGTACTTTCTACTCCACTACATTTTCAACTGTACTTTTACTCCACTACATTTGAGAGCAGATATCTGTACTTTCTACTCCACTACATTTTTCAACTGGACTGAAACGTAAAAGTATTTTTTATTATTGTCTGAGACCTGCTGAAAAGGCTGAGGGTTTATTTTTAACACGTTCATAATTTGAACCAACAAAAATATACAAATAAAAACATTTAATTCAGTTGTTTCTATTGAACAAAATTCAGCACAAACCTTTATCAAAATCACTACATTTGAAGCTTTATTAGATCTCAAAACCTGCGCGAAATACATTTACTTTTTATTTTTAAGTACATTTTTAAATGGGTGCTTTTACTTAAGTAGATGTTCCCATGTGATACTTTAACTTTTGAGTGTTTTGTTTTTACTCTGATATCTGTACTTTTACTTAAGCATAAAGTACTTCTTCCACCACTCACTATTATTTCGCCCCTATATTTTCTTACAAACATATCCACATTTTAATGAAAAATAGTCTCAGCTGGACCAAAGTTTGTTCAAAAACTTCAACTTCAAAACATGAAACCATTGATTTTGAAGAATACTGAGACTCTCACGTGGTTCATTTTGGTTTGAAGGTTTGACTTGCAATTCCAAAAAACATAACACTATCTCTGCGTAAAGACTTTCCTGTTTCCAATCCCATTTTTTCCCTTTCGTTGACATTCTCTTGCTATAACTCAAACACGACCATCCCCGTGTACGTCTGCTCTTACTCATTTATTTAAAGATGGCTCCCACGTTTGACAGGAGCATGGTTTGTACATTTACTTTCTGAATTGGCTCCGCTCGCTTTTAACCTGCTGTACTTCTGCGTGTCGCATTTAAAGTGCTGCAGTCTATAAATACCTCCATAGGCAGTGGCTACATCAGCTTTTGTTCAATATTGATTCTTTGAAGTTGACCATATGTCGAAACTCATGCATTAAACATGGCGGAGACTGGATAAAGAGCTGGGACTTTAATCTTGTATGGTTTGCTTAAGGCTTTCTAAGCAATGCAGAATTATGGCCAATCATTTCATCAGGTTTAAAGTGAATAGTGCAGTATTTATGTGTTCAGAGAGAGCGATGGAAGCGATAAGAAATGAGTTATCTTTTTAAGTGTTTCTCCTACTGATGAAAAAGCCATTACAGTCATTATACTGTGAGCCAAAACACAAGATTTAAGATGAACCTGGCAACCCAAAGTGTGGTTCATTCAGCTTTCTGACTGGACAATAAACAACTTTTACTTTCTATTAAAAAGGCTCGTATTACGCTATTGTCAGATCTGTGTTATAATGTTGTTTCCTCGTCAAAAAAAGACCTGGAGCTGTGTTTTGTTTCATTCACACGTGTTTTGTTTCATTAAACCCTGCGTATTTAGGCTGAGAAACACTGAAAACACTCTGTTCCACCTTGTGATGTCATGTGGTAATACAGGAAGTGCTCCAGTGTGTTTTTAAACGCCACACACCTTCACTAGAATCATTTGGATCATCTCAGCTCTGGAATTGCCAATTTCTACTGAACAAAAGGTAAAAAGTAGCTGTTAATCTGAAAACTACGGCTTCATGACATCACAAGGTGGAACAGAGCATTTTGCGCTTTAGAGATACAGACTTAATAATACAGGATTACTCAAACATGTGCGGATGAAACAAAACACAACTCCAGGTACGTTTTTGATGAGGCAACAACATTCTAACATAACTAAAAGCTCACAGGACTTTTGTGTAATATCAGACCTTTAAATCCAGGTGTTTGTTTTGCTAAATGTACCTCAATAAACCTGCATTCATTCCACAGATCTGACCCGTAACCTGCCTCTCACAAGTAATCGTCATGCGCCCGTTTGCCCCCATGAAGAAAGACAAGTTTAGTGCCACTGCCAACTGTGGAACATCCCCAGGCAAAGTAATAATATCTCCATGGAGACCAGCAGGTGGCGTAACCTCCACAAGAAAAGTTGCATCATTCGTCCTTTACGTTTACATTTATTTTAGTAAGAGGATAAACGCTTTGAGATGAAGCCTCTCGTTTTGGAGGGGGGCCTCAGAACAGGTGCAGCAGCAGAAGCAGCAGCAGACGTTTAAAATACATGGAGTAAACGATGCAGGTGGTTGGTTGCTATGACGACGATTGTTTGAGGCGCTAAACGGGATTAGCTATAGATACAGATAGATATAGATTTTAAATATAAAGGGTAACTGAGGTAAAAGCATAAAAAATAAATAAATTGTAATAACTGAGAGCGCCCCCTTGCTGATAAACAAGGCCATGACAGGTGACAGGACGGTGTAGTATTTTGAGTTACAGTATTGGAATAATCTAAAATCGACAGTTTGATTGGTAAAATAAATGAACAAACCTCGAAACGTGATCACATTTCACATTTCTGAATTAGTATTTGGTGTGAAAGCTTTGAGAATCACTAGATTAATTTCCTGTTCTTATCTTACAGTCTTCACAGTCAAATTAAATGTTCCTGCCCATTATAATGAAAGTATGTGTCTTTAGTGTTGTGTCCTTCCGCAAGACACTTAACCCACATCACCCCCAGTGTCTGCGCACTCTGGTGTATGAATGGGTGAGTGGTTCCTTGACGTAACAGTGTGACGATTTACCATGTACCATATTCCCTGTGTGTGTGTGTGTGTGTCTTTAGGCCTGAGTTTGGTGGTGGGTCTGGTCCTGTACATCTCCAGTATAAACGACGAGGTGATGAATCGACCCCGGGAGCCAGAGCAGTTCTTTAACTACCACTACGGCTGGTCCTTCGCCTTCGCCGCCTCGTCCTTCCTGCTCAAAGAGGTCAGATTACCAGGGAAAATGGTTTGTTTCAAAGTTTCAGAAGTTACAGAATAATGGCAAAAAGACAGAAACTGACTTGAATTACTGCCGTGTAGAGTTTACATAGATTTAGCCTGATTCACAATGTTCTGTATCCACACGGGCAGGTTTAATAATTGTTTCATAATGGTTTCATTGGTTTGTTAAGACCAGGCGTTATACAAATTTTCATCATAAAATCTATTTATTTAAATTGGGGTAACATTACTTTTAATTAGAGGTGGGTAATAATCAGTGCTGGATGAAGTACTCAATTTTGTAACTTAAGTAAAAGTACAATACCAAGGTTAAAAAGTTACTCAAGTAAACGTAAAAGTATCACATGAAAAAGTCTACTTAAGTAAAAGTATTTAAGTACCTGTTTAAAAATGTACTTTAAGAGTAAAAAGTAAAAGTATTTCACACAAGTGTTGTTAATTTGTTAAAGTGTAAATGTAGTGATATTGATTTAAAAGACATATTCTGATCAACAGTAACAAACGAATCAATTTTTTTTTTTTTGTATTTATTTTCGTTTGCTCAAAGCCGAAGCTTGAACTCGGAAACTTTAGTCAGGATGTTTCCACAAACATGGTAAAAATAACCCCTCAAATCATATGAAAAGTACTTTTTACTTTTCAGTCCTGTTCAAAAATGTAGTGGAGTAGAAAGTACAGATACTGCTCTCAAATGTAGTGAAGTAAAAGTAAAAAGTATCCACTGTAAAATGTATTTAAGTGAAGTACAGATACCTAAAAAATCACACACACATTACCTTCTACCACTGGTAATACTAGAGAAAAAGATATTTGTATAGTGTAATACATACCTGCTTTAAAAATGTCTGATTAAAGAGCTGCTTAAAAGTAAAACCAGGACACAAACTTGTAGACAGGCGCGTCCAGATATACACTATATCGACTTATCGTCCAGTACATGATGATGGGACACTAGCTGGGACTCAGTATTTATCGTATGTACTTTTTCTTTGCAGTAGTGGAACATTTTTGGTTATTTTTCTGTAACACAATGAGATTTGAGCTGTAGAAGTTTGAATTATTACTATTACTAATTATTATTACTTCTACGGCTCATTATAGAGACAAACTCACTACTTAAGTCTTGTGTTCTGTTATGTATTTATTGCAGTCCATGTTTTAGTTTAGTATTGTACATTTAGAATACGTTTTTAGGATAATTCTGCTTCATGGTTTGGTTTCAACATTATCGTTTATTGTCTATATTTACTTCAGTTTTTCAGCTATATTTACTTTAGAGTAATCTTTCAAATAAAAGTATAGAGTGATATGTCCAGTGGTGGAACGTAACAAAGTAAAAGTAGTAAAGTACTGCACTTAAGTACATTTTTTAGGTATCCGAACTTTACTTAAGTCAATTTTGTATACTTTTTACTTTTACTTCACTACATTTGAGAGCAGGCATCTGTACTTTCTACTCCACTATATTTTTGAACAGGACTGAAAAGTAAAGTATTTTTCAAGAGCAGGCATCTGTACTTTCTACTCCACTATATTTTTGAACAGGACTGAAAAGTAAAAGTATTTTTCATTATTGTTTGAGGCCTGCTGAAAAGTCTGAGGGTTTATTTTTAACACATTCATAATGTGAGCAAACAAAAATGCCTTATAAGACCTCAAAATCTGCAATACTGTTACTTTTTACTCTTTAAGTACATTTTTAAACAGGTACTTTACTTAAGTAGATTGTTTCATGTGATACTTTTACTTTTACTTTAGTATTTTTTTGCTCCGGTATCTGTACTTTTACTTAAGTAACAAAAGTGGGTACTTCTTCCACTGCTGGATATGTCTGCACTTTTGTGTTTAAGTTTATAGTTCAATCACTTCTAGTACAATTCTTGAAACTGAAACCAGAAATTCAGAAGCTCATTTGAACACATTCACATTTGTCATAACATAAAACTCATATATTCATTTTTGTCAGTATTGCCCACCCCTACATCACATGACTGTACTCTCCCTTATGAGGTCTGTCCCACTCTTCAGTCTGGACTCAAGTGTCTTTGTTTAGTGCTAGTTTCTTGTCCTGGTCACATCTGATCTCAAACTGCTCTCACTTTAAACTGCGCGTTCTGGAGCCCAGGTAAATTAGACTTAGACCTAATTAAGCTCAGATAGTTTCCAAGAATAACTGCCTGAACTGGTGCTGTTTGAAAAGCATAGACAGAGCAGACTCCAGTTGCTGTATTTGTGTGTTTGCAGCAAACAAGTAGCATCTAGATTAGTTTAAAGGTGCTATATTATACAAAATTGACTCTTATGAGCTTTAAGTCATGTTATAATGTTACCTCATCAAAAACATATCTGGATTTGTGTTTTGTTTATTCACACTTTCACTCACAGATGTTTGAGTGAGCCTTTATTTATTAGTCTTTCTGCATCTCCAAAGCTCAAAATATTCTGTTCCACCTTGTGATGTCATGAAGCGGTAGTTTTCAAGTTAAGAGATATCGTTTACCTTTAGTTCAGTAGAGATCGGTAATTCCAGAGCTAAAATCATCCAAATGATTCTAGTGAAGGTGTGTGGAGTTTAAAAACATAGGGGAGCACTTCCTGTGTTACCACGTGACATCACAAGGTGGAGTGTTTTCAGCTTGAGAGAAGAACTTAGCTTAAATGTGCAGGGTTTATGTGTTAAACATGTGTGAATGAAACAAAACACAACTCCAGGTCTGTTTTTGATGAGGAAACAACATTATAACATAGATCAGAAAATAGCCTAATATGGGTTGTTTAATCTTAATTTGAGTAGTTTCTATGTGCTCACTTTATGTATTCTTTACTTCATTATAATGAGCATATACTCCCTTATATACGGCATAGTGATGGCGTCTTTGATCATTTGAGTTCTTCTCTCCAGCCTTGACTCAAATCTCTTGGTTTATTGATGTTAGTTTC
>KN482548.1:16335-42468 GCA_000787095.1 Periophthalmodon schlosseri | reverse complement strand
TCCCAGGGGGCAGGGGTTCTGTCCGTCTACCTTTTCATGAAGCGCTACGCAGAGGAGGAGATGTACCGCCCCCACCCGGCCCTCTACCGCCCCCGCATGTCCGAGAGCAGCGACTACAGCGGCCAGTACCTGCACCCGGAGACCACCTGGCCCCCTCCCCACCCGAAGAGAGGCAGGAGCACGTCGGAGGCTTCCAGCGACATCTCCATCCAGCTCAACCAGACCCCTCCATCTGCAGCGAAAGCTAACCTGCAGCAGAGGGGGGGGCAGGGGCCCGCAGCCACGGGGAGCCCGCCCTCTGCATCGTCTTCGGCTGGGAGTTATAACATGCCGGCGCAGTCCGGAGGCTACCCGGGTACCCACACGCTACCCAGGGGGTCCCACGCCCAAGGCCAGGCTCTGCCCATGGCCGTGCCCCCGTCTCCGGTACCGCCCCCGCACTACCACGCGCACCACATCCACATGGGAGCTTCGCCTTGCTAAGACTATAGAGCGATGAAGGCACAGACATTGATTTTCATTTTTAAGTCAACTCTGGAACTGATTTGGGACTGGGACTACACAGAAGAATGCAGAACAATACGAACTTGGGGATGTTTTCTGAAACCTTAAGAGTGACAGTGGAGATACAGAGAGGAGGGAGGGAGAGTGAGAGAGGGGGAGCGAGAGGGGAGAGGGAGGGTTGGGGTCTGCTGCAGAATACCAACGTGCTGCAGTGCTGCGGGAAAACGGTGAGCACTTGGAAATATACAAAGCAAAAAGATTAGAATTGAATATTTCACCGTTTTGTATTCAGATGTTACAGATGTTTGTGCTATGCTCTTCCTCTCATTTTTATATCACATTTTCATCAGCCATATGATTATAATGAAGATCACACAGCAGGGAGGCAGTCAGTGAGTAGTGGAACAGTTATGCAGAATGGACAGACTTATATTTGTTTAAGAACTGTACAGAGATGCAAGACGACAGCTCGTTTCACTGCAGTAAATCATGAATGAAACTCTGCACTGTGACGGACGGTGCTTTGGACACAGGCACACCCTCTGGACTCTGTGAGTGACACCCGGACTCTGACGGCAGTCTGACGCCCTCTGCTGGCCGTGGCCCTGCACTGACCCTGCACCAGCCTCAGGCCTGAGTGCACAGAACATTCACTGGACTGGAGAAACTCACTGATTATGAAGCACAGAACACAATGAACTGGGTAATGATGTACATTCAAGAATCATTTAAACAAATACAAAGAGGTTATTTTGTATAGTAAGCCTTGTTCTAGGACACAAAGAAAATCAGCTCATGAAAAGCTGGACATCAACAGACAGTATTTATATATTAAGTATTCACAAATTCATTTGCTTTCAATAGCGAAACAATACATACAGTAATACTGATTCTAGTTTAAGAGTTTATAGTGAGATGTTCACAACAGAAGACAGCTCTTCATATCAGTGTGTGACAGTGTCTATGTGTCCTGATCAACACCACCGTGCCCCTGAGAACGGGGCAGGTTTATTATCACTGTGAGGCTGTAAAGACGTGGACCCGAGGGGAAAAAGGAATATCATATTTTACATTGATGCAATGTTTAGTTTATGTAAGGTTCATAGAAATTTTAGTGAAGCAATGCTGCTTTATGAAAGAAATAACTTTGCAATTGTTTTGACTATTTTAAGTAGTGCCTTGCTCAATGGCACCTCCACATAAGCTGAACATCTGAATACATTTAAACCTATAGTTGTAAAATGACACCCTCACATCCTTAGGTTATTGTAGCATGGCTTATGCCATAATAGAGTTAGTCTGCACTGCAGGTCCATGCCGATAGAGACACCATCAGCTTTGAGTCACACGGGCTGTGGCTCTGCTTCAGCAGAACTGTTTTTGTACATGGTTCTTTGTACCAACGCTGAAATCAGATTAAAGCTTTTAGTGCAAACATGATCTCAGAGTTTATGCTACGCTCAGCACTTTTCCTGTCGTCCTATTTGTCTTCTGAGAGTAACACTTGTTCTGTTATAATGAGCTGCATAATCATGGTTCAGACTTCTGTTATAATCATGGTTCAGACTTCTGTTATAATCATGGTTCAGACTTCTGTTATAATCATGGATGAGGCCTAGTCCCTGCTCCTCTGGTGGTTCATGTGGGGAGCTCTGCACTGCAGAGGCTCTGGTGCTTCCTCCTCAGTGTCTGTAAACCGCCCCAGGCCACATTGATCACTGGTGTATGTTAGAGCATGTGAGCGGACATGTGTCAGCCGCACACTCTGTCACTGTTTAGGGAAAGCGTCATGAAAAACACACTTAGCATGTGCCACATATGCTACACTTGCCCCATAATGTACATTAGCTTTGCACAAACAGTATTGTAAAGATCTCGCCTTTAAACACATTTAAGTGGCCTAGTCAAGGTCAGGCCATGGTAAATAACTGTGACAGTGTGAAAGTGCTAATGTTACATTAGGATGTGAGAGATCCACATGTCACCCACACGTCAATACAGCCACACAGCGCCCTGTTCTGACGGAGCAAGGATCATAATGAACATGACAGCCCAGAAACAGCTCAGAGCCCGCCTTTATGGTCACATCCCCCTTTAAATACCATTGTCTTCTTATGTATTAGCCTATTAGGAGCTCATTGTTCACGTGATTTTAGCGCCTGTGTGTCTATAATGTATATGTGTGTGTGCGCTTGTGTGTGCGTCCTTGTGCGTGTGTGTGTGTGTGTGTGTGTGTGTGTGTGTGTGTGTTGTGTGTGTGTGTGTGTGTGTGTGTGTGTGTGTGTGTGTGTGTGTGTGTGTGTGTGTGCGTGTGTGTGTGTGTGTGGTAGTGAGGGCTGAGTGGATTTCTCTTTCACATCACCATTACCGCATGAAAGAGCCGTCACTCTGCATTAGCTCTGCCTCCGTGTGTGTAAGAGGCACAGGCCCACTCTAAAGCTACTGAAGGTCATTGTCCGCTCACTTTGTGCATCTCGCCGTATGGATCCATGACATAACTTCATAAATTCTCTACTGAGACATAATTGGCTGGGAGAGTCCATTATAAGCTCTATTGGCTTTGACGTACTGATCAGCAAATACTACACCTGTTAGATACTTTGGTCCGCATTTCCCAGAGGTACAAGCGGCCATCATCAGCGTAATAGAGGGAGGAGGGTCCCAGTGGAGTAGCTCTGCATGGGGAAAAAAGATGTCAATAACTGCCATAACCTGGTCAGGGCTATTAGTCTACTTACTGAGGCACAGGGGGCTGTAGTGAGCACGCTGCACACGCTCCAATAAGCACAAGCAGGCCAATGTGATGGAGGAAGGGCTAAAGCGTTAGCCTCGTGCTAAGGTTTCAGTCTGTGTCGGATGGGGCGTTACCTCACTGTCCTTTTTCTGGGGGTCTATGCGACAAGTTGCCTGCGTCGGGGAACGTGGAAGAATTAGAAAGAGGAGCAGATTCTCGGGCAGGCGGGAAGAAGATCGCAGGAGCCGAGGCGCGGACCAATCAGCGCGCAGGGGGAGACGCATTCCCCCCAGTGCACGAGACTGGACAAACCACTGCTCAGTGACGTGTGCTCTGCTTTATGCACGTTCAAGCCTTTTCCGTCACGGTCATTTATTACCTCACAACTCCTAAGCGAGCGCCTGATACATGTTTATCCTCATTTTCTTTGCATCATTTTCCTCCACTACAGACTTGTCATTTAGAGCCATAATTCCGTTCAGTTCCCGCGTTCCCCGGGAGAGCGACGCGCTGCAGAATAGTTGAATAATAAGCTAAGCCTTCAGGTAAGACCTGCCTTCTTCCCTCACTTTAATTACTGTGTGTCTTCTGGCTACTCCGTAATCTCCCGGACCCAGTTCATTCGTTAACGTGGTTAATTGATTTGTCTCACGTTGTGTTCAACTCTCACATCACCATTTAACAAATGACACGTTCTGAATCTGCAGCAACACTCAGTGGCTTAGTTAGTGGATGGACCTCCATGTTTTATAAGAAAACTGCGTCTTTTTACACGGGCCTATAATTACCATCACCCGCGGTTCATGCAGAATCAGCAAACTAATAACTGTGATGCTCGTGCCTCTGCGTAGAGATGAAGGGGCGCTTTAACCGTGTCAGCTCCGAGTTACATGTGCGTCTTTACGCGATGATGCTCCAGTCTCTGGAGATGTGCCTTTTGATGTTAGGCGTCCATTTTCCTCCGTGGAGCTAATGTATGCAGCTGATGTGTAGCTTTCCCTGTTAATGAATGCACCACAGTCCGCATCTTTCCTGGAGCTTCGCGCGCTCTGAGCCTCGAGTGTTTGGAGCATAGACCGAGGGCTGTAGCCTATACGGTCTCTGGGCTGGAGGCGTGTAATGCTGTGCTCTCATCCTCAGCACATCTGAGGCTCACGCTGGACGCGGGCCACGTCATGTCAGCGTGTGCTTTATGAAATGGCTTTTCATTTGAGCCCGTTTTCTCCTCACGAGGGCCAGACCTGTGCTGCCTGTGCGCGCGCTCATCCAAACAGTGTCTGCGGGAAACATCTGGTGCCATATCAATCATTCATTGGAGCTCAGATCAGTTCGCTGCTCCAGGTGTAATGCTGAGGCTGAATGCTAAAGAGTGTGCAATGCAGCAGAGAGCAAAAAGAAGGGACAGCTAACACCGTCCCAGAGGAGAGGACTTCTTCTGCAGGGAGCCTCAGGGCGGAAATGCTGCTAATTTTGTGAATGCTGTGTGCACGCTTGATCAGAGATCATCACTGTCTTAAAAATATGTTTTTGCCAAAGAAACAGGAAACGAGAAATCTCTGAACTAAGCAAGAAAATATATTTGGGATCAGACTGTAAAATTGGCATCATAAACATTTCAAATGATCCTTGACAGACAAATGTGACAGCAACTTGACAAGAGCTTATAAACAAAGTGATCACAAAGTCACCAGCATCGCCTGTGATCAGAATCACAAGCTGAACTATGAGAGCCAATGGAACCACCTCTTTACAGGGCTTGACACTAAGGTATCTATTATCTATATCTTAATATATATAATCTCCCTAATCTTATACCTAGAACTGGACAAATAACATCTTTCTTTCCATTCTGGATGTTTTTACACTTGCTTTGTGTCAAACTCGTTACAGAATGGTTAATCATGTCCCTATAATTTAAAATGAATATTTAACTGGCTATAATGATCCTATTACATACTGTAGGTTCTTCACTTTATCTGTAAAAAACGTACAAATAAATAATAAAGCTGCAAATATGTTGTAATCAAATTGAATTTACAGTTTGTTGTTGATGCAGTGACGAGATACAAGAATGTCCACTGCAAAAAGTAAGATGTCTTTTAATAGAAAACGCTGTAGTTTAAACCTCTGCAAACCTGTACAAGTGGAATGAATGTGATTGTTGTATTAGCTCATCAGTGAATGCACATGTTAATGCTCTGGGACCTGTTTTACATTGTGCTCTCTGGACAGAATCCTGATATGGGAACATAATGCAAATCTAATGCAACACTAGCCAGGAAAATCACTATTATGACTTTTTGTTCGTCCAGTCATGAAGGATACAGTTTCGAACAACAAACACTGAAGCTGCTACTTTTAAACTCCACTGTGAGCACAAAAGTTACTTTGTGGTTTTGGGAAAGAGCATAGACATTGTGATTAGATTTGCGATTTACATTTCAGTAATAGGATCCTGTTCAAAGTTCACATTTTAAACACGTCCAGGAGAATTGACAAAAAGACTGAAACATGAACTGGCAAACTAATACAAGAATCACATTTCAGATCATGTTTGTACAGGTGTAAACTACGAGATTAGCACCTTTTCATGCAGAATAAGACAGGAGATTTTGTTGTTTGTGGAGGACATGATGGTACTTCACAAACTGCAGCCTTTGCGCACATTCAAATTACAATTTCGATTTGATTACGAGTGAACTTGCAACTCTAACTGGCTTCGTGTGTCAAGTCCTACTCACAGTCTAACATCACTCCACACTTGCAAATCTCATTACGATTCATAGCGCTAAACAAAACCTGGCTAATTTACGACGACATTGTGGCCTTTTAACCCCCATCAGTGGTCATCGGAGGTTTTATTGACAGGCCGTGGTACATGTGAAGTGTCCCCGCCCCCTCAGTCCCTCTCACTGTCTGGGCTGTGCGTGTGTCTGCTACTACTGCCTCTGCTACACTTGGATTACTATCAAAACGCCTGGCAAGATCAGCTGTTTACACTGGGAGATGACTCACTGCAGTCAACAGTAGTGCAATAGTAGTGGTTCATTCAGGCTGTTGTTGGCTTTAATAGGGCCGTGCCATTAATTGTGTTTTAATAGAAATGGAGTCATTTGGACTTGGCCAGGATCGGCTCGGGTCATTTTAGGTCCACAGCTCGTTATCCGTCAGTAAACGTGTGCGGTTCAGACTTTGGAGGAAGAAATCTGACTTTTTTTTTTGTTAAATGGCAGAGTATTGTTTAGGGATGTGATACTGGTACCAGATTTCAGCACGATACTGAAAAAAAATTCTGGATGAGATGTCGGCTTCCAAATATCGGTCCAGTCGATATCCTAGTTTGGCTTATAAATTGATGAAATAAGACTGTCTGCTGGTTGTAGTTGGTCAAGAAAGTGTCATAATGTTTGAACTTTTCTTTAAATTCTGTTCTGTAGTTACTTGAGGGACAAATAACAGCTACATAACACTTTTGGATCAGTTTTGGATCAGTTTTGGTTCAGTTTTGTCTTATTTTATTTTTGTTTAAAGGGAATAAATGTTGTTTTTAGTCTGTGCCTTGGTATCGGGTATCAACACATACTTCAAGTTATAATATCGAAAACAGTATCGGAACTGAAAAAGCTGGATCGGTGCATCTCTGGTCTTGTTTATGTTTGAAAAATAAATATTGAAAGCAATTTATATTTTTAAATAAGACAAAATAACAAGAAACAATAGCTGATAGTCACAGGGAGAGCGTGCAAACTCCACACAGAAATACCCCATTCAGCAGGGAATCGAACTTGGGACCTTGCAGTGAAATGAGAGTCGCTGAACCACGAGCCATTGGTCAGAATCTCAGACAGATTACAGGAGCTCACACATATTTTATTTACAGGAAATATTGACACAAAAACTGCAAGAATATTAAAACCTCATTGTTTTGTGTTAGGAACCGGTTCCAAAAACTCTCTCACTATATTAATTCTGTGGCTTAAAGCTGTACCATGTAACTTTTCTGATGGAGAGTTCACCACCTGCTTTTCTCCGTGGAGACGCTATTGCATCTGCCTGCCACTATCTTGCATTTGTTCAATTACAGGTGTTTTTATTACTACAAAAGAAGACTTGGCCCTGTGGCGTCACCTTGGAGATAGATAAGTTTAATGCCATACGGTGGGACATTTCAGGCAACGTAAAAACATCTTCACGTAGACAAGCAGGTGGCAGATGCATCTTTCAAGTTCAGACATTTGCCAATATTACTATGTTGATCAAATAGTTATATAGTTAATAATAAATCATCTTAGTTCATTTGCGCTGATGGAAAATAAGTTCAACCTTGGGTCGGTTTTTGATTCATATGGTCCCAGTAATTACAGAGATATTAACCATAAACCGGGTCAAAACATCTGTATTTTAACAGAATCCTGACCTGTCCTCCAGCTCAACTTGAACCTATGTGCTCTTTAGAATAACCTAATGTGAACCCCACCTTCACTTGTTAGACTGGATAACTGATCCCTTTGTTACTTGCGAGTGCTCAGACCTGTGTTGTTTGCTGTTTGGGCTCACATTTAATGGAGCGACTGTTGTTTGTTTTGTTGCTTCTCTCTCTGGAAAAGCAATTCTGCCTCGATCATCACATCTGTCATGTAGCTGTATTTCAACAGATCAGCCTTTTACAGCCTCCTTCCACTGTGCAAGGCTCCAGACCTGCTCCTTTAACAAACGCCGTTGTGTAACGCCAGCAGGGTGGTAATATTAAACGTCCTATATTACGCAAAATTGACTCTTGTGAGCTTTGAGTCATGTTAGAACATTGTTACCTCCTCAAAAACACACCTGGAGTTGTGTTTTGTTTCATTCACATGTTTGAGTAACACTTTATTATTAGCCTGTCTAAATCTTCAAAGCTCAAAATACTCTGTTCCACCTTGTGATGTCATGAAGTGGTAGTTTTCAGGTTTACCTTTAGTTCAGAAGAGACTGGCAGTTCCAGGGCTGAAATGATCCAAATTCTAGTAAAGGTGTATGGAATGAAGCAATTCCTGTATTACCAAATGACATCACAAGGTGGAACAGAGTAGTTTTGACTTGAGTAATATTCGTTTGAAGTAACAGTACTTTCAGTTTGTTTACTCTTTCCACTGAGTTAGTCTGTGTGTTTTGTTTACAATATTACATTATCTGAACATTTGTGATTCCTTTGCCATAGATAAGAGTATCTTCTTTGGAAACTTACTTACTTGAGGTTTTGGTCAGATTATGGATGGGTGATACTGACAAAAATTGGCATCTAATATATTTTTTTAAATTATTATTATTAAACATAGGGATGCACTGATCCAGTTTTTTCTGCTCTGATACCGTTATCGATACTTTGGCTTTAAGTATCTGCTGATCCCCGATATCAACCGATACCAGGGCACAGACTGAAGATATGATTTATTTCCTTTTAAGACAAATGGTGTGTGGTTAAATATTATCCAAATGTGTTTTGTAACTGTTATTAACTACTGTTTAAAGTAACTACAGAACAGCTTTGAAAAAATACAAGTTCAATAATACGAGGTGTTTTAAGCCAACATCGACCAGTAAATTATCTTATTTATTGTCTTATATACCAAAATGAGATATCGATTGAACCGATATCTTGAAACCGATATCCGATCCATGAAAACTTTCAATGTCAGCACCGATATCCCATTGTATTGTATCGGTGCATCACTAATTACCCTAATGATAATCTGACGATATTAAGGCATCAAAAATGTAAAAGTGTAAATGCCGTGGTCGAGTTTGAAGTACTCAGGTTCTCAAAACATGAATGAGCTGAAGTGCTGGAATATTACTTCATATTACTTCATATTACTTCATATCCTAGGGGACTAAACTGCTCAAAGCCTTGACTTGTACCGTATTTTCCGGAGTATAAATCGCACCTGAGTATAAGTCGCACCAGCCAAAAAATGCATAATAATAAAGAAAAAAACATATATTTCACATATAAATCACATCTGAGTATAAGTCGCACCCCCGGCCAAACTATGAAAAAAAGTGCGACTTATAGTTCGGAAAATACGGTACTCAAAACATTTAGGCGGGATGCCATCGGACAAATACCATTTACCATAAGGAAAATGACTTTCTACTTTTGAGTCCAGTTCAAAAATGTCGTAGAGTCGTAAGTAGAAATACCTGCTCTCAAATAAAGAAAGTATGGTAAAGTAAAGTACATGTATCTAAAAATTATACTTCAGTACTTTTACTTTTGTACTTTCCGCCTCTGCACTTTGGCTACTCTTGTCACCTCGGAGTGTTTATTGCAGTGGTATTTATATCAGTGGTAATGTGACTCCTGTTGTTTTGAGCCTTTGTAGTTGCAGTTGTTGAACCTGGCCTTGGATTGAACTGTGTAAGTGATCTGTATCGGTGTGTGCAGAGGCACGCGGCGTAAACATGCAGCGGGTCTGGTGTTAGCCTGCTGTTAGCACGTCTCTGCTACATGCTCAGCGGACTGGAGGATCACAACATGCTAACCGCGAGCACTGCAGACACTAGCACATCTGTCACAGGGAGAAGCCGACATACTGTAGACTATAACTAAGGATGTTACGATATCAAGTTTTAGTTTTATGATTACTGCGAGAAGAAGCATCACAATTTTTACTCACCGCTATTGATCACCATGACAACTAGGGATGTAACAATAGAAGCATTGTGATATAGTAATATTAAAAGTCTCACAATAATAACATGGGCTGTCACAGTTGATCAGATCAAGCTCCTTTGCTGAAATGTTTTGTTGCAGCAGCTAAAAACTGAGGAAACTACATAGACCATGATCCTTTGCTCTGTTTCAGCATGAAGAAATAACTGTTAATAAGCACTTTTCTTCCTATCTTTTATTCTAACTCACTGTTCCTCAGGTATGTGTGACCAGGTTTACGAAACTAACTGAACTATATTTTAATAGATTGTTGCTTCAGACCAAGGTTTAGTTTGTTTTCATACCTGACAGTTTCGACTGCTCCCTAGCTCTTCCTCAGAGTGGTCACGTGATGTTGCTGTGACGTGTCCGGTCAGCTGATTTAAACAGGTTTTGGCGCCGTCTTCCTACCGGTGGAGGCGGGACGACAGCGCCACCTGCAGTCCGACTTCTTCAGGACGGTATCCCAGGTGTGTGAGAGTAAAAAAGCCCCCTCGTCCCGGTTTATAGTCCCGTGGGTCGCGCTTGTGAGCGGTCGAAACTGTTAGGTATGAAAACAAACTAAACCTTGGTCTGGAAAAAGAATCTATTAAAATAAATTGACCAGATGAACCTCATTGGACCATTGGACTACTGAACCAAATGCAATGTGACATAAACAGCCACAAACAACATTTTACATGTAATTGTACTTTTTTAACATTGCTTTTATTGAATCGAAATGACTCTTTTTTGCTTCTAAATCTCTCATGAATATTATTGTTATAGTTCTTTTTATATTGTGACCTGATCATAACTGCTGACTATCCCCTTCATCTGGACACCCCTCTAGGCTTAAATATGCGGTAGCTGTCGTTGATCTGGAAACTTTTTGTGAAATCTGTGAAACTCTTAGGCTGGCTTTGGCACCGTACTTCTTAGATTTGATCACAGACTGTATAAAGAAGTGGACTAAGTGAGTGTGACGTCGCCCACAGTGTTCGGCTCCAGTCAAACGAAGCTCATCGAGGCTAGAGCGGTTATAGGGACGAATTTGGAGCTGAGTTCTGACCACGAGTATCATGTTGTTGAAGGTAACGCCCGAAATAAAAACACCAGGATCATGTAGAGTGGGTCAATACGAACATTTTAAGACCAAAATGACGAGACTCACTGCAGTAGTTACAGAGTGGGTGATAATTTGATGGAGCCGGAAGTGCGCCCATGCTCACTTCCTATTTGGAACGTGGCGGCTAGCAGGTTAGCTATGTCCATTTATATATACAGTCTATGGATTTGATACATGCTGTGGGGGGCTGATTTTAACTGCTGCTTTGGTACTATTGCTCTGTTGGGAAAAACGAAATGTTCTCATTTATAAGATATAAGTCAAGTACCCCACCTTTAAATCTCTGTTGGATGGAAAACACAATTGCAATCCATTTGTCTTATTCTATTAAACTAAATCAATACTCTTGCTTTGTACAGCAGCACTATTTAATAGAAAATTACTTTTTTTCAATATTCTACCGGATCGTGAATAATGACAGTACTTTGTGGGCTATGGATCTGAACAGCTCCCTCCTTTGGTCCAGCTCTCTGTGAGTTTGTGTGGTTGGTTGCACTTGCGGTTGGGCCTCTGTTCCTCTGGGTCTCTCACATGCACAGATCTTACATTAGGAGTCACTTAGGCCGAGGTGCTGCTGTCACAGGATCCTCAGAGAGAGAAAGGTTTGGTGTATTTCTAGAGCCTTTTAGAATAAGTATATAATGGCGGTCAGTGCTGCGGTTGTGTGTGTTGGGGAAAAATGTCATCTCTATCTCTCTGACTCAAATCAAACGCATTTACACATATAATCAGAACATTTCCTTCACCACATGATACACATACATTTCCATCACATGTGTATCATCTTTTTGTACGACTGTAAGATAAATCACAATAGAAATCTGGATGTAATTATCAAAGTGCAAAGGCGCGTTATTAAAGAGTATAGTGTCCTTTGCAAACAACAAAATGCTGTAGTTTAGACCTCTACAATCATCTGTTCCAGGGGCGTCGGACTGGGGGGGTAAAACGTACTGTTTACCCAGGGCCCAGTGCAGAGAGGGGCCCTTTAAAAAATCTGTAATAGACTTTTTCCATGTAGTGTGGCCCATCATGATGATCTATATCCAAGACCCAAAATTTGGTGCTACACCCCTGATCTGTTAGTTAGTTAGTTTAGTTTATTCGGTCATTACATTCAAAATCAAACATTTTCCAACTTGTATAAGGTTGTACATAACATTTCTATCATGACCAAAAGGGTTTAGGCTGAAGTAAGAATTACTTATAATGCCTAACCCTATTTAATAATAACGCACAAGAATTCCAAGAAAAGCAGCAGATCAGTTCTACAACATATGACTCAATATGTTTACAGAAGAAAAACTACAAACCACTGCAGTTCACAAAGTAATGTTTTGTACCTCTTTTTAAATGCTTCTATTGTGTAGGAGTTTTTTAATTTGTCATCAAAGTTGTTCCACACACTCACCTCTCGAACAGAACTACAATGACATTTTTTACTGGTTCTAGTCTTTTTTTGAATATACCCGTTCTTCTAAGATGATATTGACTCTCTCTCTGTTCGAATAACATCTGTAAACAAGGATCATGTTCATATCATATTCAGCGCCTCTCTGTTTAAATGCTGCTCTCTGCTTAAACATAGACACATTTCCCACCCACGCCTCCTATTGGTCAGACTCGGACATGCTCTGAGTGAGTGACGGGTTTGACCAATCAAAGTGTGAACTCTCAGAATAAGCAGACAGCTGGAGTTAAAGTCAAAATGCATGAGCTGTGATCAAATTTGCGTCCTGATTGTGATCGAGAAAATGGTGGTATATTTTTTGTTCATATCACCCCCCAACCCCACACCTGTTATTCTTGTATTAGTTTAGCAGATCATATTCCAATGTTCTCTCTCATAAAGCTCTTGGACATGTTGAAAATGTGCATAGTGCTTTGAATTCTTAATTTTAAAACACATATTGTAATTCTAATCTCTAAATCAGAATTCAATATTTCATACACGGCTCACACACTATTTTGTCCTGATGATCTTCAGGTGTGTAGATTTTGAACATCTCCAGTCAGGTTCATGTTTCTGTTTTAGTTCCTTTAAAATCACGTATTTTTCAAAGCCAGGTCTGGACAGGTGCACTTTTGTTCAGACAGGCTGCATCTTTACACATTTATAAACGTCTAAAAAAATCCATATTTTGGACACTATGTAGGCTACACACTCAACATGTTTAATGTCCTCATAATCTGCTTGTCTTTGAGTTAAAAAATAAAGCGATAGTTGGAAAACACGCTGAACAGATGGTGTATGGTTATTTTTAGAATAATTTGCAGTGATATCTCTTTACCCCAGGAATAAATGATGCAATGGAGAAATGAGTGGAATTATAATAGTTCTAGTATTAACAATTAATACGATTTTTTTGTCTGGATGACTGAATTTGGCCCATTCACAACCAATACATCAAGTGTGTAAAAGTACTATTACAGATGTCATTATTTATTGAACAAGCAGTTGATCTGCAATGAATATCTAATGTGTCCAGCTGCTACAAGATCCTGTAAAACCTTCAGTGTAATTTAGGTCTGTGATCTTAATCTGTTTAGCTTTAATGTCTTATTTATATTTATAAAAACGTAAACTAGTCATACGTTTACTATAGTTTATATAGTTTATTTTTACTTAACTTTTGATCTCTTTAAAGCACATTTATCAGAGGAAAGTGGGATTTTTACTGATTCCCTTCTTCTTATGTAACTTTCTAGTGAAGGGTCCACCTGCTTGTCTCTGTGGAGATGTTATTGATTTAAGTTTAAAGTTAACATACATTTCCATAGGGATTTTTTTTTTTCTCTGTATTGGGGCAGCCTGTCTGGAGCAGGCCCTGAGGATCCAGATCTTTCTAGGCTTGATCAGGACTATAGCTGGAGGATTTGACCTTTTGTGCATGTTTTGGGTTGTGGGGGAAACTGGAGTGCCCACAGGAAACACACAGACATAGAGAGAAACCAACCCTGAACAGTCTGTGAGCTGTGTGCTGGTCACTCAGCCACTGTGCCCCGTTTGCCTGCAGTGTTCCATAGTATGGCTTTTTTTATCTCCACAGAGACAAGCAAGTGACGCCATGCAAGCCAAGTCTAAATAGACGAGCAATAAAAACACCTGTGATTCAATAGATGCAAGATAAAAGCCATACTGTGGAACATTCCAGGCAAAGTGATGAAGCAGCCTCCTCCAGAAAAGTTACATAGTGCCTCTTTAACCAATATTCATCTTCCTCTTCACAGCAATATATTTTTACTGTGCATTTATTTGACACTCCACAGTCTGGTATTTGAATCTCCTCTCCCTGTTTGTTCTATTCCCACCGTCCCTGTTCCCTCAATCTTAATTATGAGGGGAAAAGATGAGCAATAATTAAATGGTAATTATCGGTGTGTTCTCTGGGGAGGTTTTCCTCAGAGGGACAGTTTAAGGTCACTGAAGTCAGCGCTCTTTATAATGACACATTGTGTGGTCTACAGATACAGTAATCCTCCGGAAGAATGTGCTGACTGCTAATGTTGCAAGGTCAATAGACATTAGACAGAAAGAGGGAATCGTGAATCAGGTTTTATATCTAAGCAGTGGTGGATGAAGTACTCAGTGGAGTGGAGAGAAAGTACAGATACCTGCTCAACTGTAAACTGTGATACCTAATAATTCTACTTAAGTACAGTACTTTACTACTTGTACTTCATTACCTTCCATCACTATATCTAAGCATTGCACAAGTATTACAGTGCAGCTCATGTGTGGGTAGAACAGGGGGACATAAGGCAAAAAACGTGTATAATTTCTTACAGACAAATTTTATTTTATATAAATAGTTACAGTGAGGTGGAAACATCCTCAGAGCAGTTTACAGCTACTAACCTTTTGAAGTATTTTCTTGAATTTAGAGCCTATAAGATATAGGGATGTAATGATATCCAAATCTCTCAGTACAATATTTTCACAATATGCATCACACGGTACGATATTTATTGCAACAAAATAGGGAATACTATTATTTTTACTTTTTTAAAACCATTTTTTAACTACTTTTTCCTTTTAAAATGCCTTGACAAGCCTTTGGTTCTGTCATAATCCAGAGAATTCAGATTTAAAAGTGCTTTAATAACAGCTGTTTTTTCATGTAGTCTGCACTGAAACGGAGCAAAGGATCATGGTCTATGTAGTTCCCTCTGTTTTTTAGCTGACGCTGCACCAAAACAATGCATTTAAGCAAATAGACTTGTGGTTCCATATATTGTGATGGCCTGTGATATTATTGTGAGACTTTTGACGGTTATTGTTACATCACTAATAAGATCCTCAGAGCGTCTTTCCCAGAGCGAGGTTTGAACTTGTCTGTTGGTGGACAATCACTTTTGGACCAATAACGTTGCATTGGGATAAAGTCTAAGTTATAAAGAAACTGAAACTGGAAACCTGAATGATGTGACCATCTTACATAAGTCAAACCTGCTGACTTAAAGGTGCACTATAACTTTTCTGGTGGTGGTCTGCCACATTCTTGTCTCCATGGAGATACTGTTGCTTTGCCTGGAATGTTCCACAATATGAGATTAAATTCATCTATCTAGCACTTTATTAAGAAAAACTATGAAAGCTGCTCGTCTCCATGGAGATAGATGTGTTAAATACCATACCGAATGTTACATATTGCACCTTTTGAAAAATGTTTTTACTAGGCTGTATTTTGGTTTGTAACCTAATACACATCCATATACAGGTCTTCATTTTATCGACATCTACATCTATCTACACTAGAATCACAATTATTGATTAATCTTGAAGGTGAATACAGATCCTGTGTCATTTTCATAGACTGTATATATAAATGGACAAAGCTAACGTGCTAGCCGCTGCGTTCCAAATAGGAAGTGAGTGCGCTGGATGGGTGCGCTTCCGGCTCCATCAACTCTGGCTCCAATTCACTTTACATTGAAAAATTGTCGCCCCTCTGTCTGTAACTGCTGCAGTGAGCCTCGTCATTTTGGTCTTAAAATGTTCGTATTAACTCGCTCTAGATGATGTTGGTATTTTATATTCGTCATTTTGTCTGTAAATCAAGATATGAGCATTAATAACAGACAAATCAGGCGCCTTCTTTCCCTGAGGTCGCTCCCACTAGTGTTAGCAACAGGTTTGATTGACACCATGGCTAAGCACCGCTGGTTTAGCAGGGAGCTGGAAGGGGCGTTACCTTCAACAGCCTGGCTCCGGATTGGCTCTTTGGTTGCTATGATACTCGTGGTCGGAACTCTGCTCCAAATTCGCCCCTATAACTTCTAGCCTTGATGAGCTTCATTTGACTGGAGCCGAACGCTGTGGGTGTCACACTCACTTAGTCCACTTCTTTGTACAGTCTGTGGTAGTTACAGTTTACACTTTAGGGCTGAACGAGTTGGGAACATATCTAATTGCGTTTTATCTGACAAGCATTATGATTGTGATTAGATTTGCAGTTTATGTTTTAATAATGGGATTCTGTTCAAGTTCACATTTTAAACACACCCAGAAGAATTGACAAAAAGACTGAAATATGAACTGACAAACTAATACAAGAGTCACATTCCAGCTCATGTTTGTTCAGATCTAAACTACAGGGTTTGCAGCTTTTTATGCAGAATAATGGGATATTTTGTTGTTTGCGGAGGAAATAATAGTACTTCAAAAACTGCTTCCTTTGCGATTTCCTAACTGCGTTCATTCAAATTGCGATTTTGAGTCGATTGCGAATCGTCTTGCAGCCCAAGTTTACACAATAGTTTATAGTCTAATGCAATGTGATGGGACTCCTCAGATTCACTGAAGAGGAAACGCAGTGAAACTCTCCTCCTCCTGTCTATGAGCCTCACAATGCAAACGGGATGTAACCTATTTTAATCACTCGCCATATTGTCTCATCAAATATTAACAGACCTGCCTGTACTGGGTTACAATGTGCTAAATAATAATGCTCGTTAAATAATACGCCACACGAAGGCTGGAAGAGTCCTCACAAACTAAGAAATCACACGTTGAATGTTCATATATAGTAAGGATGCAAAATTAGTCACAACCAAATCTAAATGAATGCAGTTTTTGAAGTACCATAATTTCCGCCACAAACATATATTGTCTTATTCTGCATAAAACACTAATCCTGTAGTTTAGATCTGTACAAACATGTTCTGAAATGCCCCTGTGTGTCAGATGCCCTCCCTGTGTGTCAGTTGTCCTCCATGGGCTCTTATTCTGCATAAAAACTGCTAACCTTGTAGTTTAGATCTGTATAAACATGTTCTGAAAAGTGATTTTGAATTAGTTTGTCAGTTCAGTTCATATTTCTGTTTCACGTGTTTTTTTGTCAATTCTTCTTTAGCAGTTCCTCAGTTCTCGCTCAAATACTAACACTGTTTAAAGGGCCCATGTTAATCTATTTTATGATCTATGTTATAATGTTGTTTCACAAACAGACCTGGAGTTGTGTCTTGTTTCATTCACTCATGTTTAGACCACCACCAGACTCTGCATATTTAGGCTGTGTTCTCTCAAACAGAAAACACTGTTCCACCTTGTGATGTCATGGAAGTGCTCCACTGTGTTTTTAAACTCCATACACCTTCACTAGAATCATTTGGTTGATTTCAGACCTGGAATTGCCAATATCTACTAAACAAAAGGTAAAAGGTTTACTCAAACATGGTTAATGAATGATTTCAGACCTGGAATTGCCAATATCTACTAAACAAAAGGTAAAAGGTTTACTCAAACATGTGTGAATGAAACAAAACATAACTCCAGGTATGTTTTTGAGGAGGTAACAACATTATAACATGGTTTAAAGCTCACAAGAGTCCATTTTGTGTAAAATAGGACCTTTAAAATGTGCTCTGTAAACTAGCTAAGATAAACTGCATTAAACATCTACCCAATATCAAATAATAATAAAAATTTACATCACACACAGTTATATAATTTGTTAGGCTGTTTATGCTGCTCAAGTCAACCAGTAAAAACATGATCCTGTCTTCATGTGTCTCATGTATACTGTATTTTCCGGAGTATAAGTCGCACCACCCAAAAAATGCATAATAATGAAGAAAAAAACATATATTACACGTATAAATCACATCTGAGTATAAGTCGCACCCCCGGCCAAACTATGAAAAAAAGTGCGACTTATAGTCCGGAAAATATGGTAAAACCTGCCTATACAAACTTGTTCTGAAATGCATGTGAGTCTCGCCAAACTATTTTATCTGTGGGCTTCATATCTTGTGAATGGTCAAAAAGTCCTCAAAATGGCACCCGTAAACAGGAAACCCATGAGCTGAATAGAAAGCCACCATTTACACACCATTATTCGTTCCCTTATAATCCTTTGCCACAGCTGCAGTTTACTCCTCTGTCTTTGAAAATCGTTGAATAATCAGATGAAATTACCGTGATGGCTCTCTTCCTAGTTCCCCTCTCGGCTTGTATCCCTCTCCAGCCCCTCTCTCCTTTTCCCCACTCGCTCGATGCCGATGATCCAGACTTTGGAATTCAATGTTGCTATGGTAACAGTGTCGGGCTGGTCCTCCCCGCCTCCCCTCCTTGCTCTCTTATTCAGAACAACTTGCAGCTTGGCCCGCTGCATCATCGGTGACATTATTGTGCACACTAAACGTTGCACCAGTTTCAAACATTTTAAACAGTGATAAAGGGAAAAAATGTAATTGACGTTTTAATGATGAGCTTTGCAGTAGGTTTGTGAGGATGCGTTTATTGTATTTTTTTCATCTTTATACTTTTAATTCTGCTGTAGTTTTTGTACGTTCCTGTTGCAACACTGAAATTTCCCCCATTGCGAGACAAATAAGGGTTCTCTCATCTCATCCTATCTCATTTATCTAATATAAACTACTAATACAAGAATTACATGCATTTCAGAATTGTTTGAAGAAGTCTAAACTACAGAGTTGGCAGGTTTTTAAAGGTCCTATATTTTATGCAAAATTGACTCTTGTGAGCTTTAAGTCATGTTATAATGTTGTTAAAATAAGGGTTCTCTCATCTCATCCTATCTCATTTATCTAATATAAACTACTAATACAAGAATTACATGCATTTCAGAATTGTTTGAAGAAGTCTAAACTACAGAGTTTGAGTAACACTTTATTATTAGTCTGTCTACATCTCCAAAGCTGAAAATGCTCTGTTCCACCTTGTGATGTCATGAAGCGGTAGTTTTCAAGTTAGTTTCAGTTTGAGAGAAGAACTCAGCCTAAATATGCAGGGTTTGTGTGTTAAACTTGTCTGAACGTAACAAAACACAACTCCAGGTCTGTGATGTCTTGTGATGAGGAAACAACATTATAACATAGATCAGGCCCTTTGACTTAATAATAAGACAATGTTTTGTTTTTTGCTGAGGACATTACGTTTGCCTACTTTGCTGATTGCAGCCCTTCAGATTAAATTCAATAATGATTAACCTCGTGGCTCTACAACATATTTTGTAAGTTTGCTTGTCTCCATATAAATGTTTCAGCGGAAATGTTCCACAGTATGGCATTAATCATATCCATCTTCAATTACGTGTATCCATCTTCATGCATCCTTACTGAGAGCGGGATCGCCTCTCCACAGATCTAACCTGGTGATGTCACATGCTTGTCTCGCTTTGAAGATAGACAAGTTTAATGCCATTCTGTGGGACATTCCAAACCCTAACCCAAAATGATGAACAAAATTAATGGTCATCTGTAAATATAGTGTTATTATGTCAGATTTGATCAAAGATTTCATTTCTGTTTCCATCTCCAAGGAGACCAGCAGGTTGCAAACTCTCCCATCGGAAAAGTTACATAGTGCAACTTTAAAGGTCCTATGTTACGCAAAATTGATTTAGCTTTAAGCCACATTAGAACGCTGTTAGCTCATCAAAAACATTCCTGGAGTTGTGTTTTGTTTCATTCATACATGTTTGAGTAAACCTTTATTATCAGTCTGGCTACATCTCCAAAGCTCAAAATGCTCTGTTCCACCTTATGATGTCATGAAGCTGTAGTTTTCAAGTTAAGACCTACAGTACGTTTTACCTTTTGTTCGGTAGAGATTGGCAAATCCAGGGCTGAAATTATCCAAATGATTCTAGCGAAGGTGTATGGAGTTTAAAAACACAGTGGAGCACTTCCTGTATTTCCACATGACATCACAAGGTGGAACAGAGTGTTGTCTGTTTGAGAGAAGAACTCAGCCTAAATACAGTGTGTCAGATCTGTGTGTTAAACATGTGTGACTGAAACAAAACACAACTCCATGTACGTGTTACAGCACGGACCAGAAAATAGCGTGAATATCGCCCCTTTAACAAACACAAACCAATTTTTTTCTGTTCTCTGTTGCAGCGCGAACGCCATGAACGCTCCAGTGGAAGTCTCGTGGTAGCAGTGAACGAGTGGCACACTTATCCACGCCACTGCCTCTTATAAGACCAGTCAGAGAGAGAGTGAGAGAGAGAGGGCTAGTGGCAAAAAGAAGAAGAGGACGAAGCGACAGAAGAGAAAGGAAAGGAGAGGGGGAGCAGGTGAACACAGTCGATGGATGCTGTCCGGCTTGAGGGATCAGCACGTTTCTCATTGACGAGGAAAAGAAAGATTTCAAAATTGAGTCGAAGGATAGAAACTCGCCGTCAGGTAAGTCGGGACATTTTTGGTGCCGTTACATCGTACAGTGTGTGTCATTGGTTTAAAATAGGAGCTCGGCATGCTGGGAGAAGTTGGCAAAAACTTCAGATGACAACAGATGGTCAGATAAGAAAGTGGAGAGAGTGGATGCGTTGGACAGAAGCTAAAATCTTATTATTTCGGACCAGTATAACTATGGAGAATTCACTGATTTTGAACACGTACGCAAACTGAAATTCATATAGATATTGTTAACATTCAGGTACAAAATTGACATATTAATTTCGTAGATTTAAGACTTTTCAACAGACAACAGTGGTGTGTAGTTTCATATGAACAGACTTTACACAGATATTAACTACAAACCAGGTCAAAACATCTGCTTTTAGTTCAAGCTGCACTGTGTAGCTTTTCTAGTGTAGCGCCTGTCACCTGCTCGTCTCCATGGAGATATTAGGCAAGTTACAGGCAAGTTACAGGTCAGATCTGTGCAGAGTACACTCCGCTCGCAGCAAGAACGCATGTTTTTCAAGGTGATTCTCAGCAATAGAAACACCTGTAAGTAAGTAAATGCAAGATATTTAAGTTACGCCAAAGCACTTACATCTCCGTGGAGACGAGCGGGTGACTCCACCAGGGCAAGTCACAGGTCAGATCTGTGGAGAGTTACGCCAAAGCAGTAACATCTCCATGGAGACAAGCAAGTGGCTATATCCCTTCAGTCGTTTAGTCAATGATGTCTTAGTCGATGTATTAGTGAACTTATGTTTTTACTTAGTTTATAAAGATTTGAAGAGTGAAGAGTGAGTGAGTTAGCTGAAGATTTGGTACTTTTTAGTATTTATATTTTAAAAGGCTTTTAAATATATTTTAATCTATTTAGTCTTTACATAGTCTCCTTGTACTTTTCTGCATAAATAGTTGTTTTTTCATGAACTCCGGTGCAGGTGGAGTCTTGCGAGTGCAGTTTGGGTCAGTTACATAGAGATAGTTTCGAGAGCTTTTGCCACGCCCCCTTTTCAGTCGACTAATCGATCGGCAGGATATGTCTAAAGTCAACCAAGTATTTCTTCAATCGACTCCAGCCCCACCTGCCCCTTCCCTTCTGTCCCTGTGCCCTCATTGTAAGTCAGAGGAGGTGTTTGTGAGGTCATGAATATGGAGCAGAGCCGGAGCCTGACGTGTTGTGTTTTGGATCAGTTGTGTCTTGTTAGCGTTAGCTCTGCAGAGTCACCGCTCTCTCCTCTAAGCTCCATCAGCTCAAAGAAGCACTGCAGTCTCCCAAACTAAGTCCTAAGCTGTGGATCTCAAACCTGTCTGATACCTCTCCGTGTGAATAAGTCATTTCCATTTGTTTCGTAAAGCGTAGTATCACAACAACAGTCGGTTCATGGGGTTTTACTAAAATTTTGATTTGGTCTTTGTCTGATAGTTGAAACCAGTCAAACATTACAGTGGTTTTGTATATGGAGTAAGACTTCAGCCATGACTAAAACCTTAATAGTGACAGTGCTGGGTTTATATATTGTCTCTAGTCTAAACATGTTGTATCCATAGACTGTATATATAAATGGACATAGCTAACCCGGTAGCCACATAAGAAGTGATCATGGGCGCGCTCCCGGCTCCATCGACTCTGGCTCCAACTCATTTTCTATTGAAAAACTCTTGCTTCTCTCTCTGTAACTGCTGCTGTCAGGCTCGTCATTTTGGTCTTAAAATATTTGTATTAACTCAGGTGTCTTCTTTCCCCGAGGTCAGTCCCGCTAGCGTTAGCAACAGATTTGATTGACATTGTTGCTAAGCGCCCGCTCCCTGCTAAACCATCGGTGCGGGCAGGAATGGGCTTTACCTTCAACAGTCTCTATCTGGATTGGCTCTTTGGTTGGATGATATTCGTGGTCAGAATTCCAAATATGGAACTCAACCCCAAATTCACCCCATAACGAACACTATGGGTGACGTCACACTCCCTTAGTCCACTTCTTTATACAGTCTGTGGTTGTATCTCAGATGTTTTTTGTTGTTTCTATGTTTTTTCTTAATCTAGGGTCGGATGATATGCCAAAATATTGACATTAAGATTTTCTATAACATATATTATGATTTAGATTGGAACACGGTTTATGTTCACTCATGTTTATGTTGTAGGTAACTAAAGCTCTTTTCTTCTTCTGAGAGTTCATACGTAACTGTGATTGGTTAAATCCACTTGTCACTCAAAGCATAATGGATGGGAAAAAGTGTATTTGATCTGTATGGTCTGTAACAGAGAAGCACTCAAGTCGCACCAAAATAGCAGATGTCAAAGAGATCGGATATCGATTTCCATCTTCCTATCGCCCAACCCTAAATGAAAATGTGTTGAATAAATAACTTCTATGACTCATTAAGTGTTTAATAATTGTTTTGGGGGGGTGGGGGATCCTGCTTTAGGGTTATCGTCTATATTTTCATCAGTAATATATGGTACTTCAGAGTTTGTTATCGTGACAAGCCTAAGTCTAAACAGGTGAGTCTTTACCTGACCTCTGTGTTTCTCAGGCATGGTGTGTGAGAAGGGGATCCAGATCCTCCTCACCACCGTGGGGGCCTTCGCTGCCTTCGGCCTGATGACGGTCGCCATAGGGACGGACTACTGGCTGTACTCCCGCGCCCTCATCTGCAACAGCACCGCCAACGTGTCCCAGGACGACCCCCACAACAAAGACAAGAAGGACCCCGGGGCCCTCACCCACTCCGGCCTCTGGAGGATCTGCTGCCTGGAAGGTACGCTGCATCACACAAGGGGCAATGGGAAATGTACAGGTCTCTGCACTTTGATACCACACATTCAGAATTATATTTAACATGTCATTAGTGTGTGTCATGTATTAGTGTAACATGCTCAAGCCTCGTCACAGTCCTGAGTGGTTAGTGATTAGTTTGATGGTTGAAGATGGTGAAAGAGAGCTCCCTCCTCTCTCTGGTTTCTGAAGCCAAATGGCAGAAGCCTCTGAAACTGGCTGTGACCATCACGGAAAGACAAGCTGCTAGTGCTTATCTGTTACACAGTACACAGACTGGCTGACACTCAAGTGTAAAGGGCCAAACTGTGACTTCACTCCATTCAAACAGATGCAGCTCCAGTTTGGAGGAAGCCTCTTGGCTCTGCTTAAAAAGCCTGTGCCCGTCCTGGGCTTGGTCATTGTACAAAGCTAATTTGTCCTCATCTTTAAGCTTCCTGATAGCAGCAGCCAATTAGAGATAAGCTGGAGCCTTGCAGCACTGCAGTGCACCCCCACCCCTCTCTGTCTCTGTGCTTTGGCTGCATTCCCTGAACCCCTCCTCATAGATATTCTCTTCCTGCCTCCTCCTGCGCTCAGGGTGGGTGCACTAAAGCTGCTGGTTGAACCAGGCTTTGGGTTAGGCTCATGTGGGCCGGAGGTCTGCAGAGGCTCCACACTTGTGCAGTGATGCAGTGAGGTGTAGCATAGAGCAAACACTGGACAAACCCCTCTAAAAGATTCATGGTCCTGTGGGTGGCACGGAGGATAGAGACGCTCTCTCCTCTGCAACTTCAGTCTGACGGGCTCTGCTCCATGTGACATTATTTTAGTACAAGTCATAATCTGATACAAACGTCACAGCTCACACAGGTCATACATGTCAGTGACAGTAAAATGTGCTTTCAAAGTGGATTTTCTGCCGTGTGAGTAGCATATGTCTGATGATACAGTGTGAGGAGTCCTGATTTGTCCCTCTGTGCTCCACCTGCTTCTTCACAGAGAAAGATCTGGAAACATCTGTGTCCTCCTCATCCCATCTCATCCTTTTCATTCTCCATCAGAGCCGCCCGCCCCTCTGTCTGTCCACGCTTGTATGTATACTCGCATTGGCGCTTCTGTAGGACTGCTTTGTGTACTGTCCAGTGTCGACTGTTATAAAGAGTTCATTGGGGTTACATTTGTAAAGATTTGTAAAGATGTATTTTGGAATTTTTTTTCTGACGCCTTAAGATTCATTCCACAGTGCACATTGTAAACGTGTCTAGGAGCATTACCGTTTGAAAGAAGAATATAAAAACTGCTAAACTAATTATAACTCCACGAGTCACATGCATTTCTAAACATATTTGTATAAGCTAATGGACCAGTAGGTATGAAACACTCAAGGATGGGATCATTTATTTCACAAAGAACATCACAGCCTGGCAGATCTCTTAATTAAATGTTTTGTATCTCTTGTGATTACTCCTGCAGCCCTAGATTTTTAAATACAATAACATAAATAATACAAATTAAATAAACGGATTAACACGAGTGCTTATGACTTATTTAAGACGTATTTTATTTTCAATTATAATTCTCAATGTTCTTTCTACAGGGGTGAAACGGGGAGTGTGTTCTCAAATTAACCACTTTCCAGAAGATGCAGACTTTGACCACGATGGGGCCGAGTATGTCCTGCGTAAGTCACACGCTCTTTTGTTAATTTCACTGCAAAAAATGGTACGAGTTTGGACAAGTTTGATTTTGTGTGTGACCTAGACTATTCAACCTGTTTCTGATCATTTCAAATCTTCCAGTTAGCAGTGCTGTAAGTCATTTTCTTACCCAACTGGCAAAATATGGGCTCAAAATGTTTTGAAACAAGTAGACCTGCCACGATAGCAAATTTTTAATCACAATATATATCGCTAGAGAGAAATATTGCGATAAACGATAATATTGAAACTACTTTATGCCCTTGATTGAGATTTAAATAATGCAAGACAATCACAGTGAACCATTTTTAAATAGATTGTTTCATTAAAAGACTTGAGCTGCAACAAATAAACAGCAGAATGAACCAATAATTAGCCATAAAAGAGGCTTATTCACTCCTCCACAGCTCAAATCTTATTGTTTTACAACAAAAATACCCCAGATCTCCCACTTTTCCAAAGAAAAAGTACTCACGATTATACTGAGCCCCAAAAAAATATAGTTCCAGCTTTCACATATTGTCACATAAGTCGATATAGTGATTATTGTGATTATTGTGGTCTAGAAACAAGTCAAATCATTTGGATCCATCAAGTAACTAAATTTTACCAATCTAAACTACTTCAAACTTTTCCTGGTTTGGTCCTGATTTGATCCCAGTTTAGTCCTAATGCTGACTTCTGTTCTAGTCCTGGTTTAGTCCTAATGCTGACTTCTGTTCTAGTCCTGGTTTAGTCCTGATATAGTCCAGGTTTAGCGCCACCTTTAGGCCTAATTTTGATGTTGTGTGAATGCAACAAGTGAACGCAGCCTAAAATAAAAATTATATTTTTAAGTCATTTTGTAGGTACACTATGTGACTTTTCTGGTCTATCTATCTGTCTGTCTCTCTATGTTTCTATCTGTCTATGTTTCTATCTATCTATTTTTCTATCTTTCTAGCTATGTTTCTATCTATCTGTTTCTATCTATCCATGTT
>KN482548.1:0-16174 GCA_000787095.1 Periophthalmodon schlosseri | reverse complement strand
CTGTTTCTATCTATCTATCTGTTTCTATCTATCTGTTTCTATCTAGTGATCTGTCTATCTATATTTCTTTCTATTTATATTTCTATCTATCTATTTATCTGTCTATCTATCCATCTATCTATCTATATTTCTATCTATTTATATTTCTATCTATCTGTCTATCTATCCATCTATCTATCTATCTATCTGTTTCTATCTATCTGTTTCTATCTAGTGATCTATGTTTCTATCTATTTATATTTCTATCTATCTATCTGTCTATCTATCTATCCATCTATCTATCTATCTATCTATCTGTCTATCTGTCTGTCTATCTATGTTTCTATCTATCTGTCTATCTATCCATGTTTCTATCTATCTATGTTTCTATCAATATCCAAACTGACATTAAATCAAACACACGTCTTTCTTTTTATTGCCGTCCACAGAAAAGCAGGTGGCGAACCCTCCTCTAGAAATGTTCCAGAGTGCACCTTTATGTCTGTTTTTCCATGGCGCTGTTTTGTTTTATATTTTGAACGTGGTGTGATCCGCGCACGGGGGGAGTGCAGTGTCCTAGTTCATGCTTCCTGCCCTACAGTGTTTTTGCTCTGCTCTGAAATGGTGAAAACATAAAGAATGGCCTGTGTTGTGTTTACAGTGGAGCAGAGGCATTTTGCTGGCATTTAGGTGGCATTTCCCCGCTGTGGCCTACTGCATGTCCTAGATGAGAAGACAATGTTAATGTGTATGTGCATACGTGTGTCCCCTCCCCCTAAACTTCAAGCAAAATAACATTGTCTTCCATGATAAAGCGTCTTACAACATACTTTAGACCAGTGTTTTGTTTTGTTTTTTATTCTATATTAAGCTGCTATGTGATATAATGCTTTGATTAAGGCTTGGCTATATTGACAATTTTTTTTCTTTTGCAAATCTGTCAGTTACGTCAGGTCATATTTTTCCAATCGTAACAAAAATGCTAAAACTTGCCTCGTAAAAGACTTGGTTGAGGTTCAAGTATTGCACAAAAAGCAAATGGACTGAGTTTGCTTGATAATGGTTCGAAGGTCGGCGTAAACGTCATTCATAGAGACAGGTTGGCGGTGCAATTCCAGCTCCCACAGGTGAATGCTGTTGTTGTGTCCTTGGGCAAGACACCTATCCCACCTCGCCCTCAGTGTCTGCGCACACTGGTGTGTGAATGTGTGTGTGAATGGGTGAGTGGTTCCCTGATGTAAAGTGCTTTGAGCCTTGAAGGTGGAAAAGCGCTATATACCATTTTACCAACGCTGCAAGTTCTCTCATTACAGTCAGTATAGCCAAGCCACTTTATTTATATAGCACAATTAAAAGCAAAGTGCTTCACAAACAGAAAAACAAAACATAAGATCCAAAGGATAAGTTATAAAAAACAACAATCAGACATTTGCAATAAGACAATAGTAAAACAGTAGCACTAGTTAAAAGCCAGATCGTAGTAATATAATAATTTTGCATATGTAAACAACACAATTTCAATATTATCTTGACAATATTTTGCTCTCCTCAATCTTAGGTTGATGGTGTGTTCAGACTCACACCACATTAAAACTGGGACCAGACTCTGACTAAACCAGGATTAGAACAGTACTAAACCAAGTCTACATCAGGACCAAACCAGAACCAGAGTGAAGCCTCAGCTGTCTTCTTTCTTCTTCTGCAGGAGTGGTTCGTGCGTCCAACATTTTCCCGATCCTCAGTGCGATCCTGCTGCTGATGGGCGGAGTCTGCATCGCGGCCAGCCGCTTCTACAAAAGCAAACGGAACATCATCCTGGGAGCGGGGATACTGTTTGTAGCTGCAGGTAACTTCAATACAGCAGAATTCATTATGCAGTGTAATAATTCACATCTAGAGCTTTTATTTGTGGTTGGAAAGAACTTATTCAAATGAACTGAAATAAACAAAAGTCGCCATAAAATTTTGAGTTGAACATGCTCAGGTTTCTGTTTCAGCAGCCTGTGGTCTGGAGAGTATTTTACATGTAGTTTTATGTCTTGTTTGTACTTGTCTCTGTGTTTGGGCAGCTCTGACAGTTAAACTGCTGTGTACACTCACACTGTCATGGTGCTTGTAAATGGTTCTGTTAAACCTGTGTTTATAAGTCTATGGCTGACGTACGTCTGCTCTCTGTGTTTCAGGTCTGAGTAATATCATTGGTGTGATTGTGTACATCTCAGCGGCGCTGGGAGACATTTCTCCGAAGAAGGACGAGGATAAGAAGTGGCAGTACTCGTACGGCTGGTCCTTTTACTTCGGGGGGCTGTCCTTCATCATGGCCGAGATGGTGGGGGTCTTAGCCGTCAACATTTACATCGAGAAAAACAAGGAGCTGCGCTGCCGCTCTCGCACCGACATCTTCAAGAGCACCACCCACGCCATGCTGCGCCTGCCCAGCTACCGCTTCAGACGCCGCTCGCGCTCCTCGTCACGCTCCACAGACCCCTCCCGCTCCAGAGACCCCTCCCCCGTCGGGGGAGGAGGGAAGAATTTTGGACTGCCCCCGTCCGCTCTGTTGTCCCAGGGTCCCATCTCCGTGTCCACACTGCCAAACCCGCACTCACGCTCACACACGGCTCTGGCCGGAGGAGACATCTCGCTCTACACGCTGTCCCGAGACCCCAAACTGGGCGGGCTGCCCCCCATGTACGGGACAGTGGACAGGGCCACACTGTACCAGCTGCACAACTGTTTCCCTAAAGACGGGGGAGGGGGCGGAGTCATGATGAGCGGCACGCTGCCCTCCCTCAAGTCACACAATCCCGCCAACTCCACCAACTCCAACGCGCCTATGCCCAACTCGGTGGGCTCGGGACCCCCGCCCTTCACAGCGTCCACAGAGCGAGGGATGGGCACACTGGACAGGCTCAAGGGCGACAGGGAGAGCAACTCGAACACGCTCAACAGGAAGACCACCCCAGTGTAGACCCCCAGTACAGAGGGATCACCCATGTTCACTGATCCACTGGAGTAATAACTGAGAGATAATAACAACAACAATAAACCCTCACAAGAAAACTATTTTGATATTTTAACATGCTAGAAAAGGATTTATTTTGTTAAAGATCAAACACGATTTAGCTTGGGCTACTACAGAGACGTTCACTTACCTTCTGTTCAGTTTCTCATCGACGCGGATCATTACTAGTGTAAATTGTTGTTGTGATTATTCTGCGCGTTATTACATGCTAACGATAATGCAAAGTTAGTAGTAAGAGAGTCTTATTTTGATGTTTCTCTTTGCGTTCATGACTTTAACTGTGAATCTCCATGCCGAGCCACTGGAGCTGTTACGTCTTAAGCATGACTGTACACATGTGGCAGGTGCGTGCGAGCCTGAACTAGTATAATTTTAAACTATATTACGTACTTTTCATTCATGTCAGATGTGAATATTATGTAAATTGTCTTCCAATACTGAATTTAAACAAATGCAACAATAACGCAAGGAAATGAGACTTTTTCTGAGTTAACTTTTTCTATTTGTTAGTCTAATTTCAATGTTACCAGTAGTATTGTAGCTCTAGTATGTTATAATGTTTGTTCTTGGGCATTAACACAACTTTGGACTATAGAAGATGCAGAGAAAACACATTTGTACAGTTAAATCAGGTAAAGGTTGCTGCCTGAAAAGAAAATATTTTTTACGGGTCGTTCCCAAACAATGAGATGCAAACCATTTCAGTGGCAAAAATACATATGTGTATAGCCAGACTTTGTAATAGAGCTTCTGTAAGTACTTGTCTCGCGTTGTGTTTGGGGACCACTGTTAAAATGGGAAATGGGAGATTTATGTAGCTGATCCTTGTCACATGACCAAATCCTTACCTTTCTCACTGTGCTTCCCTTATGTTGTGACTGAACTCTCTCCATCGATGAGAATGTAACTCGCCCTTCCTCTGTCTTCGCCGTCTACCGTCCCAAACCCGAACCGTCCGGAGTGACTGCCGACGCACAACGAAAGGAAAAAGAACAAAACAACAAGATGCTTCCAGGATTTGATTTTTCCTTTTTTTTGATTTTGGAAAAAGAATAATAATGTGACACCACTGCACACAGAGCATTTATGTGGGCAATATACATAATGTGTAGTTAAGAATAGATCTATCTAGGCCAATGACTATGATTTATCTAAATGTGTGATAAACACTGTATTGCACGAACTTTATATATAAAAAAAAAAACAATGGCAGACCACACAGGCTGCTGTCGTTTATTCCTCTCTTTTTAGGTTTAAAGGGCCCATATTATATTAAAGGGCCCATATTACACTGTTTTCTGATTGATGTTATAATGTTTCCTCGTCACAAACAGACCTGGAGTTGTGTTTTGCTTCATTCACGTATATTTAACACACAAACCCTGCATATTTAGGCTAAGTTCTTCTCTCAAACAGAAAACTCTCTGTGCCACATTGTGATGTCACATGGTAATAAAGGAAGTGCTCCACTGTGTTTTTAAACTCCACACAACTTCACTAAAATCATTTGGATGATTTCAGCCCTGGAATCTCCAATCTCTACTGAACTAAAGGTAAAAGGTAGTTGTTAACTTGAAAACGACCGCTTCATGACATCACAAGGTGGAACAGAGCATTTTGACCTTTGGAGATGTAGCCAGACTAATAATAAAGGGTTACTCAGACATGTGTGAATGAAACAAAACACAACTCCCGGTATGTTTTTGATGAGGTAACAGCATTAGAACATGGCTTAAATCTCACAAGAGTCAGTTTTGTGTAATATAGGACCTTTAAGTCTTATTGGTGAACCGTTGTATTTTATTCGGAGCAGAGCTGGGAATTGTTTTCTCAGTACTAAAGGTGCACTACGTAACTTTTATCCTGGAGGGTCTGCCGCCTGCTTGTCCCCATAGAGATCTTATTGCTTTACCTGGAATGTTTTACAGTATGGCATTAATCATATCCATTTTGCCTTTATTCGATTACAGGTGTTTTTAATAATCAGAACTGCCTTAAAAAAGCATTTACACCTCCATGTTGAGAACTAGAACCCTTAACCAGAAAAGTGACATAGTGCACCTTTAAATGATGGTTTATGATAACGATACCGGAACTTTATATTTTTAGGACCTATTCAGAAATAATTCTAGATAAAACACAGTTAACATGTTCATTAGTTCCGTAGACGTCTATCAAACCAGTTTCTGTGCCAGTATCTTAACCCATCATGCCACAACCTGGAGCGTGTGGTCCTTTAAAGATTCACTATGTAACTTTTCTGGTTGAGGGTCCGCCACTTGCTTGTCTCCATGGTAATGTTATGGCTTTGCCTGGAATTCTCCACAGTACGGCATTAAACTTAGTGATCTCCATGGGGATAAGCAGATGACACCACCAGACCAAGTTACAGTGCGTGTATTTCAACGTATTTTTTTATTATTAAAAAGTTTAATTGGGTAAACGCAGAAGAGCGTTAATGCCACACTGTAGAACATAATATCTCCATGGAAACAAGCAGTGGCAGACCCCCCTCCAAAAACGTTATGCGTAACTTACTTCAATGTTATTCCTGAGACTTGTCCGGACTTTTGCGCATCCTGACAGTCCGTAGAATGACTTTGACCTTAAGAGCCAGCCCTTCGCCTCATATTCCAACAGCAGCAGATGGGTTTCCTTGACCACTGCCCTTGTGGCCATCTGTAACGCATAAATATTTATACTAAAATTACACCGAAAGTGAGGTTCTATAAACAGTTACTAAAATCGGGGGAGCTTCTTAATGAGAGGCCGTTAAATGCCACGCGCTCTTGGGGATTAGTTATTTGGAGTGCGGCTTCCTGCTATTATCATACCTCGTGTTACTGTGGCGCAGAGGAGGCGCGCTCTGGAGACCGGGGACATCCACTGCGACATGCCGACACAGTCTAGGCCCGACCAGATGCCACAAGGCCCTTCAGAGAGGTGCGTAGCGCGCTATTAGACTATATGCGCATTTACAGTAGTTTTCAGACACCTTACCTTTAATCCTACTTGAACAATAGCCTAATGACAGTGTTAATCTAGTCTGGGGTAAAAGTTTTGGTTAGATCTACTCTGTTCTCGTCCGTGTGAGTCTAGTGACAAAGGAATAGCTTCATGTTGACAATATTAAATGATTTGAACATGTGTGTGTTTTTTGCAGAACTCTTCAGATATAATTTCGTTTTTGTTTTGTTTTTTTCTTATTTAGGCTCTTATCTTTTGAAAACTAATTTTGTGCATTAGTCTAATTATTTTTTATCCTTACCATTAGGCTGCGTTAAATCAAAAGTTACGTCCACGTGGGCTGCTCTTTACTCGAGTTTGGGTCTAATTCCCCGTGATTTTCCCAAATATCCGATACCTTTGGTCATTACTTTGTGGGCTACTTCTTCTTAAGTAATATTACGCCTATTGAAGTAACTGTACTCCTGTTTGAATGGATCTACATTTTTTGGCTACTGTACCTGGATATTGGCTTAGGGGCCCATTCATGGCTATTAGTGGTAACAGTAGGGGGGCAAACGCGGTGTTTTTGTGGGCGTGTCTCTTCTGGGAATAACGGCTCAATCGGGACATTGTCTCCGAATTCTGAGAAGGAGCTCGTGGGCCTGGTTTCCACGCCGAAGAATTGTGCTTTGAAGCCAGAAATACGCTCAGGTAAACAGAAACGTTTTGCAGTCATTTCAGTTCGATTTTATTGATATAGCACATAAAAAAAAAAAAAAAAAAAAATTCAGCTGCTCAAAGTGCTTCACATAGGTCAACAAAAACAAAATATACAGCTAATGCAATACATAGCAAAAGAGCAATAACACACCAAGGTATCCTGTCGAGCTAGTGTTAAATGCCAGGGAGAAGAGGTGGGTTTCCAGCCTAAACTGTGTTAAAGACTGAGAGGATCTGACAGGCAGAGGGAGACTGGTCCATAGTCTGGGCGCTGCCACAGAAAAGGCTCTGTCTCCTCTGGTCTTGAGTCTGGTTTTGGGCACAGCAGCCGGAGCTGGTCAGCTGACCTCAGGGCTCTGGGTGGAGTATAGAGCTGCAATAACTCCCTCACATAAAGTGAACCCATAGAGTGACACATTTAAACACAACCAATATCAGTAACATAAAGACAGGCGACCTGTGAATGTTCTTATTCAAACGAAAGCACCAGGTTTGAGGAGGCAAAGGGTGAAAAGGAGGAGAGGAATTCATGCTTTCTTATTTTTTTTCTTTATTTTTAGGAAAATGTACCATAAATGGTACAAATGAAAGTATAGTAGGGCTATATGCCTCTATATGCAGTAGATTTTGTTTTTACATTTAAAGGTGCACTACGTACTTTTTATGGCAGGTGTGCATCTGCTTGTCTCCAGGTTACAACAATGTTTTACATCTGGCATTCACCCTTAACCATGTTGCATTTAGTCAGTTACAGGTGTTTTATGGCTAAAATATTCACTCGCCTCACCACAGATCTGACCTGTAGCTTGGTCTGGTGGTGACACCTGCTTGTCTCCACTGAGATAGAGAACTTTAATGCCATACTATGGAATATTTCAGGAAAAGCAATAGCACCTGCATGGAGACAAACAGATGGCAGAGCTCCCATCTGAAAACATAGTGCATCTTTACATTTAAAAAATTAAGTAAAAGTAAAGAGTATCCACTTTAAAACCGAATAAAGTACAGACACCTGAAAATTCTGCTTAGGTACAGTACTTTACTACTGTACTTCATTACCTTCCCCCACTGCTATTATCCAAACATAAATCGCAAACACGATGCTTGTCAGAAAAAACACATATTTCTCAAATCGTGCAGCTCTGTTTTCTACTCAAATGTGATATAATGTGTGTTGTTGGTTTTCAGAGCTTTAAAGGGGAAGGGGACCAGGAGAGGTGGAGCGGTGGTCAGGGCACAGCGGATGACGGAAGGCCCAATGGGGACATAGCTGGAATTCAAGGATAGAGTTTCTCCACCTCTGCACTAAACACACCGCGATGAGCTGGGGCCTAATTATAGTGCAGTGGTTCGGACGTGGGGGAGGGGGCGGCGGTCACGTAATGGAGGGGTGAAAATGGGTGAATGTCAAATTTGAATGCAGTTACGGAGATCACAAAATCAAGCCACGGATTAATGTGAAAACGTTTTATTATTGAGCAAAACAGAGCAGTTTTGTGACACACTACAAAACAATATCAAATGTTCACTTTTGGCGTATGTACAAAGATGAGCTTACAAAGTGGGTTCATTCCCAAAGCTTTACAAAATGGCCTCATTCATCATTACTTCATTCATCAAAGATAAAGACTCATTCGCACAATAAAGGTGCACTATGTAACTTATTTGGTGCTTGAATGTACTTTTTATGCATCCTTAACTCTCTCTTGACATAATGGTATGTTTAAAGGGGGGGGGGGGGGGTCTGCTGCTTGCTTGTCTCCTTGGAGATGTTATCGCTTTGCCTGGAATGTTCCACAGTATGGCGCTAAACATATCCATCTTGCATTTATTCAGTTTGGTGTTTTTGTTGCAAATGAATACTTCAAAGACATGCACTCCTACTGTGAGCAGGCTCGCCTCTCCACAGATCTCACCTGTAACTTGACCGGTCGCAAGAGCCGCTCCAGAACGACAAATGCGTAGAATTCAAAACACAGCGCTACGCATATAAATAAAACGTTAGCGGACGGGACCTCCACCAGAAAAGCTCCACAGTGCACCTTTAACACACAAGTAATAAATAAAACTAGTTCAAATGGCGTATTACTTGTTAAAAGTTTATAAAACATAGTGCGGTGCTGCAAACATCAATATTTGTGTGAAGCAGGAGGCAGCAGCTAAGAGCAGTGAACATGCCTAGATCTATTTCAGTCATAAAACACATAGCTCAGTGTTTAGAAAGCAGAGGCGCTCACAGGGCTGCAGGGCCGTTAAAATAGTGAGCGTACCACACACGTCACTGCCTCCTCGTTATGAGCAGCAACAAGCATCATTTTTGTACCACCGAGTAGAAAGAACAGGTCGGGTTCATTTTAAACTGACTTTAGTTTATAGGCTGCTGAGGTGAAGGGCGGGTCAGAAATCTACGGGAGAATTTGCTTGTTCTGGTTTGCGGTTGGTTAATATCGCTGGAGTTACTGGAAAACTAGAAAAAGAAAATCTGTCAACTGGACAAAACGTTGTAGGAGTGAAGATGTGCTTCTTCAGCTCCTGGATATAAGGCAGTGTCCAGCAGTAATCTGACCAGAGTACGGATAAGTGGACTGGCTGTGGACCTCCCAATTAAAAAAAACCCGAAAAACAACAAAAAACAACAACCCTATTATTGATGGTAGACACAACTGAATATCGATTAAAATTTGTCCATTTAACAGATTTAATTTTTCTTTTGCGATGGATCAGACCTGGACGACTGAGGGATTACACAGATACTGAACATATGGGTCGATGTTTTCTCTGTCAGTTCTAACTTATTAACGCATTTAATCACAAAACCATTACCGTATTTTCTGGACTATAAGCCGCACTTTTTTTCATAGTTTGGCCGGGGGTGCGACTTATACTCAGATGCGATATATATGTGAAATATATGTTTTTTTCTTCATTATTATGCATTTTTTGGCTGGTGCGACTTATACTCCGGTGCGACTTATACTCCGGAAAATGCGGTAACCTCCCATAGGCCCCTGCCCTCCATTTTAAACTATGAAAGCTTCAAATTAGTCAGTGAACACAACATACTTCAACCAGCGTCTCCTGAGCACCTTTGCAAAATATATATATACATCGTCCTGAATAGGCAGTGTGTTGTTATTAGTAAACGGCAGGATAGTAGATCAGAACCCATTCAAATGACTAAAACTGACATACGCTTCATACAAGACTCTCTTCTACTGCTACACCATTAAGACCTAGAACAGTTTGAACTTGACACATTTAACACAGAATGAGAGAGTGCACAGTCACACTGCAAGAGCCAATATCGAGAGGACTTCAAGTTACTTAAGCTTCTCAGTCTCATTTCATGTTTTGAGAATGTTTTGGTTTCGATGTATTACTTCTTATTTAGTTTTTGCCGATGTCATTTCCATTTCCATTCCATTTCAAGCTAAATTGTCTCGTCAGAAATTTGTTGAAACCGGTGAATTCTACGCCAAAAACAGTCAAATCTAAACTAGGCCAAACTGCTCAAATCAAGATGAATATCCTGAATTTAAGTCATTTTAAAGGTGCACTGTGTAACTTTTCTGGTGGAGGGACTGCCATCTACTCGTCTCCGTTGAGATGTTATTGCTTTTTGCCAGTCATGTTCCACAGTATGGCATTAAACTTGTGCATCTCCATGGAGACAAGCAGGTGGTGCCACCGGGCCAAGTTACTCAAAGTAAGAATGAATGTTTTTTAAAGGTCCCATATCACACAAAATGGATTCTTTTGAGCATTAAATAACGTTATAATGTTGTTACCTCGTCAAAAACATACCTGGAGCTGTGTTTTGCTTCATACACACGTTTAAGTAATCCTTTATTATTAGTCTGTCTACATCTCCAAAGCTCAAAATGCTCTGTTCCACCTTGTGATGTCATGAAGCAATAGTTTTCATGTTAACATCTACCTTTAGTTCAGGAGAGATCGGCAATTCCAGGTCTGAAATCATCCAAATGATTCTAGTGAAGGTGTGTGGAGTTTAAAAACACAGTGGAGCACTTCCTGTATTACCACATGACATCACAATGTGGAACAGAGTGTTGTCTGTTTGAGAGAAGAACTCAGCCTAAATATGCAGGGTTTGTGTGTTAAATATATGTGAATGAAACAAAACACAACTCCAGGTCTGTTTGTGACGAGGAAACATTATAACCTAGATCAGAAAACAGCGTAATATGGGCCCTTTAAGGTATTTCTGAAAATGCAATACTGGTAAGTTTAATGCCATACTGTGAAACAAATCAATAATCTCTATATGGAAACAAGCAGGTGACCAGAAAGGTTACACAGTGGACCTTTAAGTGAGGTTAGATATATACATTTACTGTGCACGTTCTCACTCACTTTTAGACAATACAAAAACTAAACTTGTTAATCGCTAAGTGGCGCCACTGTCTTTATGAGGGAAACATTTTTGCCAGGGGCTGTAGGGGAGGGAGAGGAGGATGAAGAGGATCCCCGCGAAGATGAGGATGGCTCCGGCCGACCCCACGCACGCCACAGACCAGGAGAGCTTGTGGCTGGTGGGGATGGAGTGATCACTGGAGAGTAAAGCCAAGACGGACTGGTGAAAGATGAGCACTGACAGCAGGACCAGCACCCCTGAGAAGAGAGAGAGCAACCAGACCAGAACCTCAAACTCAACGTCTGCTGTAGACCAAGTACAAGTAGTAAAATACTGCACTTGAGGAGAATCTTTACTTTGCTTAGGTAGATTTTACAGTGGATACTTTTTACTTTTACTTCACTACATTTGAGAGCAGTATCTGTACTTTCTACTCCACTACGTTTTTGAACAGGACTGAAAAGTAAAAAGTACTTTTCATATGATTTGAGGGGTTATTTTTACCATGTTCGTGGAAACATCCTGACTGAATTCTTTGAGTTCAAGCTTCGGCTTTGAGCAAAACAAAAATAAATACACAAAATTCATAAGAAAAAATAAGAAATTGATTCATATTGTTACTGTGACCAAAATATGTCTAATTTTAATCAATATTACTACATTTAACACTTTAACAAATTAACACTTTTTACTATTTAAGTACATTTTTAAACGGGTACTTAAGTGCTTCAATTATAGTAAGTCAGTTTTTTCATGTGATACTTTTACTTTAGTAACTTTTTATCTTTGCATCTGTACTTTTACTTAAGTAACTAAATTGAGTGCTTCATCCACCACTGGTAGTTGTGAACAGAGGAGTGGTGGAAGAAGTACTCGTATTTTGTTACTTAAGTAAAAGTAAAAGTATCACATGAAAAAATATACTTAATAATAGTATTAAAGTAACTATTTAAAAATGTACTTAAAGAGTAAAAAGTGAAAGTATTTTTCGCAGATTTTGAGATTTAATGAAGCTTCACATGTAGCGATTTTGATCTGTGCTGTTTTTATTTGTATATTTTTGTTTACTCAAATTATGAACGTGCTAAAAATAAACCCTCAGCCTTTTCAGCAGGTCTCAAACAATATTAAAAATACTTTCACTTTTCAGTCCAGCTCAGAAATGTAGCGGAGTAGAAAGTACAGATACCTGCTCTCAAATGTAGTGAAGTAAAAGTAAAAAGTATCGACTGTAAAATTGACTTGAGTAAAGAACAGATTCCTAAAATATATACTTTTACTTCACTAGTTTTACTTTGAAAGGTTCCACTAGTGGCAGAGAGGCAGGAGACTCTATGTCTGATACAGAGAAGTTTATTTCCCATCAGTACGAGACCCGAAGACTTGAACACTCAACAGAGTCTGGCTGTGCTTCCACTGTAGGAGGCATTGTAGAGCGGTTAGCGTCTCACAGCAAGAGGGTTCCAGGTCTGACTCTGAGCTCCCTGGGCCTTTCTGTGTGGAGTTTGCATGTTCTCCCCGTGTCTGGGTGGGTTTCCTCAGGGTGCTCTGGTTTCCCCCATCAACCCAAAAACATGCTCAAGATAATTCGTCCAGCTACGTTTGTCCTGACCAGACCTAGCCCCAAGATCTGTGGATGAGTCTCCACTGTACAGGCACATTTCAGCACTTTTCTGATGCAAAAATATGATCTGATTATTGGGATAATTTAAAGAAAAATTAAGATATTAATTTCGGTCTACATCGCCAATCACTCGTTCAGGTAAAAGTAAAATGCCCATTGAAAATAAGAAAAAACAACAACCAGGAAACATGTAGTCACAGTCAAAGTATCAAGCTCTCAAGTAAAAAACTGAACTAAAGCAGGTCAAGTCCTTTTAACTTGTAAATATATTTTTTTTGCGGCGCAGATCAGACAGAGGGCGCTCTACCTGAGAGGATGAAGCAGAACGCGGCTGGTTTGAGGAAGAAGGACACTCCTTTGCTCAGGGACATCCCGATGCAGATGGAGCCCATCACCATCATGGTCAGACTGAGCAGAGCCAGGACCGCGGCCGCCAGGTTCAGATCTGACACACACAAAGTACAAGATGCTTTTATCCTCTCACTTACACAGGTACAAGAACAGGTGAGCTACAAACACATTACTCTTATACAATCCACTTTATTTCTATGTAGTATTAAGGTCATTATACAAACAAAGCCATAGCTCATATTACAAGCGCAGTGACAGCAGCTCAGTTGGTAGAGCATTTGTCCACTGATCCGAAAGTTGACGATTCGAATCCCGGTGCGATTCCAGCTCCCACAGACGAATGCTGTCGCTGTGTCCTTGGGCAAGACACTTAACCCGCCTTGTCTGCGTACACTGGTGTATGAATGTGTGTGTGAATGTGTGAGTGGTTCCTTGATGTAAAGCGCTTTTTGTGTCTCAAAGATGGAAAAGTGCTACATATAAAAATGTGAACATTTACCATTTATTCCACTATAAATTACGGATGCACTGATCCAGCTTTTTCAGTTCTGATCCCGACATTGAGACTTTGACTGTAAGTATCTGGCGTATAGGGATGGGCACCTATTTCCTTAAAACACAGTTAACTTATTACAATAGAGATTCAACTGTGTTCATCTTTCAAATCACTACTGAACTGAAACCTGCACATAATGATTTTTATATTGGTTTGGACCATAGGAAACATCATGTATTGGACATGGGGACATTTTATTGTATTTTACTGTTAATGTTAATGATGAACTGATGAGTCTTATAATGTAATTGTAATGAAATGTGTATTTTAATGTGTGTTCACGTGGCCAGGAGCTGCACGTGGAAAGTAGCAGTAGCTAAATCTGGTACAAATCATCTTTTCTTTTGTAAGATTAATGAGTTTGTACATGGTCCCTGACAAATAAAGAATAAAGAAAGAACCTTTTTGTATGATTAAAAGTTCAAACATTATGAGACATTCTGGGTCAACGTTTTAAAAAATTACATCCAATTAAAGACGCAACCAGGATATTGTCTGAATTTATATGAAGGAATCGATACCTGATCCAGTTTATCCACTTTAAATGTTTTGTTTGAGGCACTGTAACATTCTAGGTGTCATTATCATTCTGCGTTTCTCTGTTATAATAGCTCGGGTTTACAGTTAAACTATAATTTCATGGTCGTCACAACTGCCCCGGGGCAAATGTCTTGGAAACATGGCTGCCAGTGTGCACCTAAACACCCACATGCATGTCATATTCACAAGTGGGTTAAGTGTCTTGCTCAAGGACATTGCAAAAATAGACACTGGTCAAAGCTGTGGTATTTTTGTTACGAAAATACCACAGATTGAAAACATGAAAACTGAGTGTTACACCGTTACGTTTTAAAATCTGAACGCTATAGATGAATGTGTGATTTATTTTATTTTTTTCAGTTTTATTATCTTCCGTCTAAGAATGATCAGAGTGTAATTAAAACGCGATCAAACACAGTGACGCGTGTTTGTAGATTCTGGAACGTGAAGTGAGACTTAACAGAAGCAGCTGATGTTCAGGGAGCCCCCTCTGGCTGCGCTCACGATGTCCCCATTTATCAAACAGAGAATTATGATTCCCCCACCGCAGGGGCAGAGCAGAGGGGGTAATGGGCCAGAGCAAACACAAACCCCCTGCACGGGTCTGTGGGCAGCGCGATTACAGCGTGGTGCACGACAGCTAGTGCGGGTGTAGGCCTTTAGTCCAAAATTTAGATTATTTTTATTACTTTATTTAAATTAACGGCATAAAAGGAGAAGGGAGGGAGTGCGTTAGCCGAGGACGTGGTATTTCTTGGTATTTTGGTCGGCTGAAGTTGTTTAAAATGTGCTATATAAATGAAGATGTCTGTGTCATCCCTCAGTCGTCCAGATAAGATCCGTAGTAAAAGAAAAATTCAAATCTCCTACAACTTTTTGCCCAGTTGACAGATTTGAATTTTTCTTTTGCTATATAAATAAAATAAAAAATAAAACAAAAAAATGTAAAAAGGAAGATTAAACTCATCATTTACAGGTTTAATCTTTTTACCTTTACTAGTACTTTTTCTGTTTAAATTGTTGTTTTTGCATGTTGTGTTCAGTTTGCGTCCGATACAAAGCCATAAATAGTTTTGAGAGCTTTTGCCACGCCCACTTTCCTATCCCCTCCCCCCTTTTAGTCGGGTAATCGATCAGCAGGGGCGTGTCTTTAGAATTTATTTATTTATTTTGTCAAACAGCGAGGCGTATTAGCTTACTTCTGTTTGTCGTCTTCTTAAAGATGACTGCGTTTTCCCCAGACGTGAAGAACTTGAAATAGGTGCAGTTGGATTCTAGGAGGAACAGAAATCACAAAATGAGACTAGGGCGGAGCGTTATGGTGATACGAACCAAACTGTGGTCTCATTCGTGCGACGAAACGCTATTTTGGTCAAATCGTCAAACACTTTTCCCACCCAAACCTCCGACCGGTCTCCTCAGTGTCTGAATGAGTGACAGGTGGATTTAACCAATTGCGGTAAAGTGTGAAGTTTCAGAAGAAGTAGATGTGACGTCGTTACTGTCGAAAATCAAACTTGTGATCTGATAAAAATGAGACAGAGACCCGAGGAAAGCTGCGGTTCCTCTGAAGCTCCGACGCATCTCCGCACTCTGTCCTTCCAGGCATCACTCCTATTTATAACCCACTGTGAAGCTTTAGCTGCAGCAGCCAGAGACGGGCCGCACATGCCCATATGGTGCCCAGCAGAGAGCCACGGCACCTCAGCGAGAGACGAGCACAGGGAGAGAGGGGGGGGGATAAAAGGAGGGAGAGGGGCAAAGAGAGGGGGAGAGAGAGGGGAGAGAGGGGGAGAGAGGGAGAGTGGGGTAAAGAGAGAGGGAGAGAAAGGGACAAAGAGAGAGGGAGAGGGGCAGAGAGAAGGGGGGGTAAAGAGAGAGGGAGAGAGGGGCAGAGTGAGGGAGAGGGTGATAAAGAGAGAGGGGCAGAGAGAGGGGGAGAGGGGTAAAGAGAGAGGGAGAGAGAGGGACAAAGAGAGAGGGAGAGGGGCAGAGAGAAGGGGAGAAGGGTAAGGAGAGGGGAGAGGGGGAGATAAAAGGAGGGAGAGGGGCAAAGAG
>KN482543.1:32052-87972 GCA_000787095.1 Periophthalmodon schlosseri | reverse complement strand
ACACACACACACACACACACTCCCATAAAAGAACAGAACCCATTCGTGTGTGTCTCGTCACCCCCTTCAAACCTTGATGTATGCACTCCCATTTCCCTCAAGTCAAAATGTCTAATGTCTTTTATTGTTTGTATTTAGGCCTGTCACGGTAACAAATTTTGAAGCACGATATATAGCGATAATATTGAAACTACTTTAGGCCACTGATTAAAGGCGAGGCAAGGCAAGTTTATTTGTATAGCACAATTCACACACAAAGTAATTCAAAGTGCTTTACAGAATAAGAAAGACATTAAAATCACAATACAAACAAATCAAAACATAAATAATCATAAATAATTATCATAAAATCAGCGATAAAAGAGAAGAGTGCAGGATAAAAACCTTAGAGCCCTGTCTCACATCTTCAGGAAGACTGTTCCAGGTTTTAGCTGCATAAAACTGAAACGCTGATTACAAATGTTTAGTCCTGACTCTGGCACCAGCAGGAGGCCGGTCCCTGAAGTCCTCAGAGTGTGAGATGGTTCATCTTATCGAATTACAACAAAAATACCCCAAATCTCGCCACTTTTGCAAAGAAAAAGTAGTCACAATAAATACTGAGGCTCAAAATATATCGTTCCAGCTTTCATATATAGAACGATAAGTCACGTGACAGGCCTATTTGTACTGTAATATCACAATTTTTAAAAAGACCCAAGCTGATCACTGGCGATTAAAAATAACTGAATCTAGATTATAGTTAGACTTATTTCACAGCCCTGTAAACCCGTATCATGTTGAGTATCGCTGTTGTATTTCTTCACGTTTCCGTACATTTCCCGAGTGCGGCCTCTACAGAGAACAACTGTAGGTTCACATGTTTGCCACTCGGCTAAACAAGATCGTGGCGTAGAGCTGCATCAATGATGGATGAACCATGAATTAACCATGAGAGCGGGGACAGGGATACAAACACAGGAGGCCTCAAGGGGACCCACGGAGAACATGGTAAGCAGCCCGCGCACGTCAAACGGAGCATCGCTTACAATTGCAGCATGTTACGTAAAACAAGGTCAAAGGCATGTTTCAAAAGACCCATTGTTTAGTTCAGTCAAACACGCACTTTGTTTAATCTTACCAAACAAACCGCAAATGTCTAAGCCTGAGACAATAACACATTTTGGAGATACGCTGCAGCAGAAAATATCATATTGAAGATCAATGTATATGACACGGACACTGTAACCCTGCGATGTTTTCAATGTGCATGGAATTTGTAGGTTTTAACATTCCAGGTAAAGCCATATATCATCTCCATAGACAAGCAGCAAGAGACAAGCCATAGACAACCCTCCCACAGAAAAGTTACATAGTGCTCCTTTATCTAAATATACTTTGAAGCACAAAAAAAAGTTTGATAGTACTTGTAATGACATGTGAATTACTCATTCAACCCTCTACATCTCACATATATTTGGAGATTATTGGTTAAGTGAAAATAAATGTATAGAATTCACATATTGAATATTTTGTAGCCCTGTAGATCATACAGTCTAATTTCAAGACATCAAAACTCTGGGTCTACTACTTTACTCTACTCTCCTACTTAATATTTTAAGTACTCATATATTTCGTCATAATGATTGACTGTTCTGTGCATGCGCTTTGTAGTACCGCTTATCCAGATGCACATGTCTGGGTTAGTCTATCTGGATAAGAGAAACTTATTTAACCAGCTTCGTAGTGCAAGCCTCAGGACTTTAAGAGGACCAAACCAAGTGTACAAGTCTGTTATTAATGTTCCTATCTTGATTTACGGAGAAAATAGCCAAATAAAAACACCAGGGTCATGCAGCGTGGATTAATATGAACATTTTAAGACCAAAATGACAAGCCTGACAGCAGAAGTAGCAGAGAGGGTCGACAGTTTTTCAATAGAAAGTGAATTGGAGCCAGAGTCGATGGAGCCGGAAGCGCGCCCACGCTCACTTCCTATTCGGGAACGCGGCGGATAGCAGGTTAGCGATGTCCGTGGTTCAAACCAGGATGAGTGTAAACCCACCCAAAACTTCAGAGCATGAAAAGGATGCATGGACAGGCTCCAAACCGATTACATTAGACTTGGCATCCCGTTGGCGCTACAGAGCAGTGGTGCCTAAGCCATGGAGCCAACGTTAACAAATCCCAGCTAAGTGTGAGCAAAGTGCCCAGCTCAGCACTGGCTCTATCAACTCTAACTCACTCCAAACCTCCGCACACATGCACCCATCCTATCTGTACATCAGGCTAAGGGCTCTGAATGTCAGTGCGTTTTGACACATGCTGTTGATTAGAACCGCTCCATAGAGAAATGCATGCTAATTACGGAGTGAATAAGAGGCAACAGATGTGATCAATACGCTTTTAGTTATGCGCTGGATTGAAAGAAACTACATTAGAATCAATGTGTTTGGAGTGTGCGTTGCATCTTATGGCGTCCTAACCACAGGCAAAATCAAACTGCTACAGCTAAAACTTCACCAGATGAAGATTTTAAATTGGTCTGGTTCTTCAAAGATTGTTGATTAATACACTTTAAAGGGTGGATTCAGACTTACACAATCGCCACATCAATTTGGGAATAAACTTGGATTTAACCAAGAACTAAACCTAGACTAAACCTAGACTAAACCTAGACTAAACCTAGACTAAAACCAAGTCTACATCAGAAGTAAACCTGGACTAAACCTTGACTAAACCTTGACTAACCCTGGATTAAACCTGGACTAAACCTGGACTAGAACCAAGTCCACATCAGAGCTAAACTGGGCTCAAACCAGGACCAGAAGTGTGAATGCCTGCTGCAAAACCGTGCTTCAACAAAAATATTAACATAAATTACACATTTAATAATATTTTGGACTCTCTTGTAGCCCTATACATTTTCTTTGCACTAATGGGGACATTTTTAATTGTTTTTATTTAGTATGCTAAGATTTAAGATATAAAGGACTCTACTAACTACTAAAGTGCTTCATTCAGCTATTTATGTGCGGAAGCTCATGTTTTAACAATATTGCACATTTTGGGTACATTCTCATTTGCACAATCATCACATCTAAATTGGTTCAAAACAACCGGGTACTAAACCCGGACTAGACCAAAACTAAACAGGATTAGAACAGGGCCAAACCAAGACTGCACTAGGACTCAAATTAAACCAGGACTAAACAAGGACAAGTGTGAGCACATCCTTAGTAACAGGGTTTACTGGTATTAACCTGCTTTGGGATGATTATTGTTTGTGAATAAAAGCGTCACTTCAAAATCAGTCATGACAGAGCTAGCGGGACATATACTAAACTACAACGTAAGCCTTAGTCCACATGACATCTGCATCTCTCTGGCCCTGAGGAGAAAGAGGAGCTGACCAGACAGGCCACTGCTGCTAGACTCCACTCTAACTTATTCATGATACACGTAACACCTGTTCTAGGAGGCAGGCTCTTCAAGTTACTCTTCCAGTCCAGCTCATGCACATGTTGTGGCAGGATGGAGGTGCAAAAGTGATGGAGAAACCAGGTCTGAACCAAGACTAAATGAGGACTACACTGGGACTGGACGAAGTAAAGTCAAGTAAGAGGAATAAACCAAGACTAATTGAGCACTATCCAACACTCCATCAGGGCAAAACCGAGATTCGACCATAGAGGGGTCATGATTAACCGGTTTTCCAATTACCGCGAACATTTTTGGTCACGGTCGATCGAGTTTTTGAAATGACGGCGTACCGCAGAAACGTTTCTCATACCGCAGAAACGTGCGCGCGCGGGTGTGCGTGGAGCCCAGCCACGCGTTCCACACCGTCAGTAAATTGGGAATAATCTTTTAAGAGTGTAGTGTTAAACGCATTTCGGGACACCTGTTATGCCACAACTTTATTCAAACAGTAGTTGTAGTGTTTTTAAGTCATCGTCTGTATCTTGAGTTACTCTCTTTTTCTCTCTCTCGACCGCTCCGCGCGAGGAGGAGGGAGGAGGAGGAGAGATGAACGGGATTTCAGCGCTCCTTTGAGTCACTATAGCTTCGTGGTAGTTTTGCCGTCTTGTTAGCGGAGAAAACTGAAAACGTCAGCCACAACTTCTTTGCGTTAAAGGGCCAGAGCGCAATAATCGCAAATGGGAATTAAACCAATTTCAGAAGCTACAACCTTTTTTTGCCACGTTTTTAAGTTTAATGTTTAAACAGTGCAATACAACACTTAGGTGTACATTACAAGAGGCTTAACATATTAATGTAATCCCATAAAATGCATACATTTGGCTACATCGCACTTAATAAATCCCCAGTCACGTGACATTCAACCATCAGCACCGCCACACCAAGCCAGAAAACACTGATGTCTTGGTTTTTTTTTAATAATCGTGAATGGTCGCAATAGCCCTATATTTCCTCACAATAATCATAACTCAAAAAACTGATATCGTGACATCACTACTAGACCAGGAATAAACATGAGCTAAACTGGGACTTATTACATTGTTATAAATGAGGTAGGGTTTTAAGACTTATAATTACTGGGTTTTTCATCTAATCATTTCAGTTTGCCCTTAGAATAAAGTCCTTTACTACAGCCCAAACAACTTAAAAGGAAATAAATAAAAATTATAATAATAAAGCAAACTACACAGCAGCTGAACCACGTAGATATAAGGCTTAAACAAGAAACCAAACTAAGCAAGGAACAGACCAAAATGTATCAACCAGCAGTAATGTTAATGGGGTTTAAAGCTTTAAACCAGGTCTAAATCAGGTCCAAAGCAGGTCTAAAATGTGTATCAGCAATATGAATGAACCAGAGCTTTTCATAAATTGACTGTACTACCCGGGATGTGGGTGCATTAGGTGATGGGGATGTCTTGTGTTCACACACCTGGTTTCACGGTCTTGAGTCGTATGGGCTCCCTGAAGTGCCGCACCACCGCCAGCGTGTCCCGGTTGGTCAGCCCGCTCACTGGAGTACCGTTCACCTCCAGGAGCACGTCCCCGGGGCTGGGGAACCTACCGGCGTGACACACCATCGCCTCGGCGGCTACATGCCCGACGTATGGGAACTGGCCCAGCTCTGCGCCTCCTCGCACCTCCACCACGGTCATCAGCTCTCCCGATCCTCCCCAAGACACGGTGCATTCCTGGATCTTAGTAGACCAGTGTTTCTTTTTCTTTAGCGTTTTGGACATGGTTTAGCGCGTAAAAGTAGTCCTCCTATGTAATCCAGTAGTCTCACCATAAAATCATTACTCCAAAATGCGTTAATCCTAATAAATGTTGTTCCCAGTTTTCAGTGCATCTCCTGTCAGAGCTTGGGATGCGGACCCGTGCGTAAGTGCCGCATTGAAACCCCAAAATGCCTCCACTGATGTTCAGACCGTCTGTATCCCACGGTCCAGTTCAAAGTAATGTGCGTAAACAAACAGTAGCAGCGTCTTGCTTCACTCTAGCGCTGCGTCGAGGCGTACAATCCGTTTGCAAAACAAGTTACGAAGAAAAGAGCGCGAAACCCGCACGTTGAAACTTTTCCCCGATCAGCTGTTGACTAGTTGCGGTACGGATGACAGCTCGCGGTATCTCCAACGCTACTACCGAGGTAACTTTAGACACCTGTCCTCTCTTTCCTCCTCCTTCGCAGTGACATCAGCAAGCCAGTCAACCCTTGGAAACGGGAAAACATAACCCGCTCCAATTACGCAACCCTTCGGAGTCCCTCTTGTTGCGCAGACTGCAGCGTTCACCTCTCCACTAAAAATCGCTGTGGGGATTTTGTACTCTAAATTACACCGGAGCATGCAAGAGCCGTGATCCGATTAGGCTTCGCTCCATAACTTTTTTCCAATCTTTTTCCGTGTTGCTCCCTCGATTGCAATTCCTATCGTCCAATCAGAGGTCAGATGATGTTCCCTAGGGTGTTCAAGCAGAGCCAATAGTCAATGGAGGTGGGCGGGACGTGCACGGTGCTCTGGGAACCTCGGGGTTTTTGTATTTTAACGAGGCGGAGCTTGTGGTACCGGGACGCAAATTTCACGTGGGAAAAAGTTACCTGGGGCGAGTTTTAAATGGCCCCAGTTGATTTGTTTATATGTTTTACACTCACCGCACAGGTGGTCCCAACTTTTGCTCCCGAGTATGTGATAACACCTCGTACCATGTCCAACTGAAGACGCGGCCCCACGTTTGTCATATCTTGCCCAATACTGCCCTCTTGTGGGGGCGCTGTGGACGCTCCGTGGAATACAGGCTCTCAGAAAGAACAGCTGGAAATGGTTGGACTCGTTTTACGCATGCGATACAATGTAGCAAAGTGGGACTGGTGTTAAATTTCGCTGATTTTGTATCTTTAAAAAACTGCAGCATTATACTCTTTTAAACTATATGATATACAAGAGATCACACTCTATTTTTTCAGCTGTTTTAGAGGTCTTTCAGGCTGTGGCCCCAGTACAATGCAATGCCCTTCCCTTGTCTCTCCGTTTAGAAAAGCTTCTGTTGACTTATTCTAAAATTGCAATCTTTGGTCTACTTGCTCTCTGTAAACCACTTTCTGATTTTACCTGGGAAAAAACTTACTTACTTAACTTACTTACAAGATATGCATCAGGTGTAAAGATGTGTTCTATCCTGTAGTTCTATCATTTAAAAAGCCTAAAAACACAAAAAAATAATGCGTAAAGTGCAACATATTTAATCGTTCAGCAGTTACTGTGGTGACACAATGCACACATTAGCAAACACTGTCAAAAAAGTTTTAAGATTGTCTGAAAACTCAAGAAAAAATAGGCTACAAAATGGATTTAAACAACACATTTTCAGAAGCCTGTGATCAATACAAATAATATAATATAATAATATATAGAAATGTTCTCACTGGAAGAAGAGACATTTTGGGCGTCATTTATGAAAAAAACATCTTTATCATACTCTGTAAAAAAGTGACTATGATTTGAAGGCAGAATGATAATAGTGTTTTAAGCATTGTTGGTTTGCATTAGTTTACCTGTTATATTTTGTTCTGGTCCAATACAGTTTGCTTTTTGAATGTTTTGTTTTAAATTAGGCCTATCATTGCTTTATGTTTCAAATAATTGAACATTTTAAGTGCAATTTACTTAAAACTAACTGCATTTCATAGAAGAAAATATATTAACACTCAGAATATATTAACAAGTTACAAAGCTTAGTAATATATTTTTTTTTAAATCTATTTACTATTTTGAATTTCAACTCATGTTCTTTTTTACAATGCAGTGTATATTTGGATGTTGTTTAAATCTCATTTCCTTTTCTAGTTATTCAATTTGGATTACAGATTATCTACAGATACGACTGCTATGGATATGAACTCAGCGTGTAACAACAATTTCTCTTCTATCTTCTGTTTTAGTGCTGTGTTGGGACCAAAGTATAAATTCTACTGTATATTTTTTGGTAAATGTAAATGTGTACCTCTTTGTCTCAGACGGGGAGTCATCCGGTCCATTCGCTGTCATAATTATCCGCTCTCTTCTGGCTTCAACTACTGTTTGAGTGGTGCTCCACATATTCTGCAGTCTGTATAAGAACCAGAAAAAAAAATAATCAAGGACACCAGGATAATTTACAGGTACAACAAATATACGCTGCACATTTTTCTCAATATAACATATTGTTTCTGTGCAGGTTGGACTTGATGAAATACTGCTGGATGTGGAGCTTTAAGGACAGACCAGCTTTCTCTGCTGTCATCAAACTGCTGAACTGCGAAATTGATATTATTGTGATATTCTAAAGGTCCTATATATTATACAAAATTGTTTGTGTAATGTTTGTTTTCTGTGTTAAACATATGTAAATGAAACAAAACACAACTCCAGGTATGTTTGTGATGAGGTTGGCGGTTTGACCAATCACCCGCAGCCACCTTCCCTATTCAAGAAGATTCAGCTCACCTGCTCGGGGCTGCTGGTTTTTGTGGCCAGTCTGCCAGTTTGACAGCGTCTCATTTAGTAGTTAGTCACTTGTTTGTGTCTAACTTTGTATGTGTGAGACACTAGTTTAGTTCTGTGTTGTGTCTCTTGTTATTTTGTTCTCGGTTCTGTTTGTACGTTTATCTGACTCGTGTTTATTGTGTTATGTTTCACTTATTTTGTCACTGGTTTTTAATAGACCAACGTGACTAGTTTTTGAGACACAAAACTTGTCATCCATTAACTCGTTTACTTTAGGTTGTTTTGTTTATACATTTGCTTGAATATTTTAGACCACTTTTGTTACTTTACCCTTTTACAATCCTGTCTATTAAATTACAACTTTATTTACACCACTTTAACGTCTAGGTTTTTTGTTACTTCCCTAACCCTGGAAGAGCTGGGTCGTAACAGTTGTGTCGTTGTGTCCTTGGGCAAGACACATAACCCTCCCCTTGCCCCCAGTGTACATCGGTGTATGAATGTGTGTGTGAATGGGTGAGTGGTTCCTTGATGTAAAGCGCTTTAAGTGCCATGAAGGTGAAAAAGCGCTATATAAAAATGTGACCATGTACCTTTATTTTGAATCAAAGACACTGCATACATTTATTGTTACTTTTATTGTCAAAATATACAAACTTATATGTACATGATGCCTCCATACGTGAATACAGTATTCAGTGCTGCTCTGAGTATGCACACATTACTGCGACTTTACAACAGGAAAACAGAACACATGAAACTGCTGTAGGTAATATTTAGCAAATATCCTTAAAGTTCCACTATGTAACTTTTCTGAAGGCGGGTCTGCCACCTAATGCTAAAAACACCTTGAAAAACATGCGTTCTTCTTGTGGGGGGCTTGTTTCTTTAAATATCTGCCTGAAACTTGCCCTGGCGCCTTAGTAGTGCTAGTTAGCCCAGTTACTACGCTATTTCCACCTTTTTGTTTCCATGGAGATAGACAAATTTTATGTCATACAGTGGAACATTGCAGGCAAAACAATAACACCTCCATGAAAATAAGCAGGTGGCTGACCCTCCACAAGAAAAGTTACATGACACACCTTTAAACCTGCTGTATACATTCACTGGCCTCTCACAGTGTTAGGCCTGTCACGATAATCACTAGATCGTTCAATATATGAAATCTGGAACAATATATTTTTGGGGTCAGTATTTATCGTGTGTACATTTTCTTTGTATTACTGGAAAATCGTTGGTTATTTTTTGGCTCTATGATGAGACTGAAGCCGTAGAAGATTTAATTAATAACTATGACTCATTACAGATCCAACTAAAGTACTGAAGTGTTTCATTCTGCTGTTTATTTATTGCAGCTCATGATTTTTTAACAAGATTGTAGAGTTAGAAAAGTTTTTGTGGTTTAAATCTGCTCTTGGATTATCATGTCAGTGGTATAAATTATTTTCAGTATTGTCATTTATCGTCTATAGTTACTTCAGCAATATATCGCACTTCAAAATTTGTTATCGTGACAGGCCTACACAGTGTTGTCTTCAAAAATAGAAATGATCTTATTTTTCAGATGAATGAAGATCTTATGGCCCAGACAACAGTGGCCAATAGCCGCTTTACAGATGATGCCTCAACCTTAGACAGATTTTTTAAACACAGACATTTAAACACTATGAAAAAACAAGTTCATATTACAGAACGTTAGAACTGGAAACGAGGAGGTTGTTTTGACGGAGGAGGACAAACCAGCTTTGCTTTACCATTTGTTTGTCTAAGGGGGTATCCCATAAAGCTTTGCGGTGTGATGTCATAATCTCTTTGTAGCGACTGTGAAAAGCAGTTTTTACAGCGAGTATTTACAGACCCTGCTACATCAAACCAAACCACTAGATGGCAGCCAATTCAATACATAAAACAGTGGTATTCCTTTGAGTGTGTGCGACTCTATCTTGAGTGTTGGAAATGCAGTGCTTTACCAGTTCTTCCAAGAAGGTAAAGCAGATTTTTAATGGATTTAAAATATAATGCCTCTTAAAACAGAAGCAAACCTATACAACGATCTAATATAAACACTTAGAAAATGACAATTCAAAACACTGTCTCAAGTTGCAGCTCACTGCTACGAGGTGGCAGAAATGCAGAGGTTTGAAGTCTGAAACATGATTAAAGGCCCTGTACCCAATTTTCCATGTATTTGAGCAAAATGTGTCTTGCCCCAGTACAGATATATTGTATAAGCAGGTCTTGAGGTCAAAATATGTCCACTGTGTACTGTCTGCTTCTAATTATAAAGTATTTTCCTGCCCAATAATCAGGAAGTGCGTGATTATTATACCAGTTGTTGTTGTTGTTGCTTTACCGTTATGGCAAAGCTCCACTCTGATCTTTGAAAGTTGTGAAGAGCGCTTATAAACTCATTGCGGTGAATAACTAGGATGCTCTGAATGCATAAGGTGAGTGAAGAATGAGTTTGGACCACTGCAAACTGTTTAAAATGAACTAGTTTTGTTTTTCATATTCATAAAACAGTAAAAATCAGGTACAGCGCCTTTAACAAAGCTGGTTTCTTTTGTTTAGGAAAAAAACTTTTTAGAATACTTTAAAGTTGAAGGTTGAAAAGGACGTAGACATCCAGAAAGTTATCGTGGAAATACTAGAATGGTCCATATGCTGCTCTGAAACTATAATAATTCCTACATAACAATATTAATGATCTGTAATATAATAAATATCTAAACATAAAGTCTTCTTGCTTTCACAAAACGTGTTATGGCATCCAGCTGTGGTCACTGTGCCAAGATTCACCTATAAATAAAACCAACCACAGAAGACAAACGCTTCATTCACTCCCCTCTGTCTAATGCACCGGTGTAGAGAGTATATTTTGAAAGGAGTGAGCGTGTGACAGTAGGGGGCAGCAGAGGCTCAGTTCATGGTCAGTTCTTTACAGTGCTCCTCACAGCTGGTGCTCCTCACACTTTGGTGCTCCTCACACTTTGGAGCTCCAGAGGGAGGTGGGGAACAGGATGTAGGAGACGGACCAGAGGAGGTAGTACACGCAGGCCGGAGGAAACGAGGAGCAGAACACCATCACCACTCCTGCGGAAGACAAGTCTGCATCACAGTTTGCGTATCAAACTATAATCGCGTATATCAGCATCTGAATAAGCCTTTTGCCATTGTCAGAGAACGAACTTTTCACAAAATATAACAGTAGACATGCATAGTAAAATCAAGTCTGGAATAAAATAGATTTAAACAATATGGATAGAATAACATTGCAAAACTAGCAGTGCACATCAAGAATTTATAACTGAAATACTGTTACTACTAGGCCTGTCACAATAATTACTATATCGACTTATCGTTCAACATATTATAAATGGAACAATAATTTTTGGGGGTCAGTATTAGTATTATTAGTACTTTTTCTTTGTAGTAGTGGGACATTTTTTATGCAAAATGATCAGATTTGAGCTGTAGAAGGTTGAATTATGAACTAAAATTACAGAAACTAATTGCTGAAGTGTGGAATTCTACTATTCATTTATCACCAATGTTTAACAATATTGTACATTTCGAATACTTTTTTGTGAATAATTCTGCTTTATGGTTTGGTTTCAGGATTATCGTTTATTGTCTATATTGACGATAAACGATATATTGCACTTCAAAATGTGTTATTGTGCCAGGCCTAGTTACTACAAACTAACTACTACTACTACTGCTGCTACTAGTGCTACTACAACTACTACTACTGCTGCTACTAGTGCTACTACAACTACTACTACTGCTGCTACTAGTGCTACTACAACTACAACTACTGCTGCTACTAGTGCTACTACAACTACTACTACTGCTGCTACTAGTGCTACTACAACTACTACTACTGCTGCTACTAGTGCTACTACAACTACTACTACTGCTGCTACTAGTGCTACTACAACTACAACTACTGCTGCTACTAGTACTGCTGCTGCTAATACTGCTGCTACTACTACTACTACAAGGTATATGCATACAGAATAATAAATGTGTGTACCTCCTGCGTAGACGGCCTTCTTCCAGGCCTGAGACTCCAGGACGCGGTCGTGTGGGTAGAAGGTTTGGCTGATCATGAACAGGATCATGGGCACCGCGATCACTCGGAGCAGAGCCATGTTTCCCCCGGAGAGCAGAGACGCACTGGCCACGATCGCAGACGGGTAAATACACGGAAGACCCCGGTACATGAACGGGATTCCTACAGGGAGAGAAGAAACGTATGTAGGTCACACTTTACTTTACGGCACAGTATTAAGAGGGAAATAATATGGAAAAAGTGAGTAGTACAGCATAGTAAGTGGGATAACTAACAATAAATGCATCTTGTAGCCCTGTTTCCATACTACTACTACTACTACTACTACTACTACTACTACTACTACTACTACTACTAATAATAATAATAATAATAATAATAGTAATAGTAATAATAATGCATTTACACAACACTTTTTGGACACTCAAAGCGTTTTACAGTATATTCACTCCAGGCTACCAATCTCCGCCAATGACCTCTCCAACCACCACTAACACTCATGCACTCATACTAGGCGATGTGGAAGTGTCTTGCCTAAGGACACAATGGCAGTTTCCACAGTACGGGACGACAGTAGCTCGGTCGGTAGAGTATTTCTCCACTCCCGTTCTCGACATAAACGTCATTGGTTGAGAGGTCATATCCACTGACCCACAGGGCGGCGGTGTGATTCCAGCTCCCACAGATGAATGCTTTCATTGCGTCCTTGGGCAAGACACTTAACCCACCTATGAGTATGAACGTGTGTGTGAATGGGTGAGTGGTTCCTTGATGTAAAGCGCTTTGAGTGCCTTGAAGGTATAAAGCCCTATATAAAAATGTGACCACTGACCATTTCCACTAGAGTCACTGAGGAAAAAAAAAATCATATTGACTGTTTTATTGTTAAAGGTCTTTACAAAGTCCAATCAGTTACGATCACTATCTAGATTACTATTGATTTTCTCCCCAAGCCTGAATTTTCCCTGATCAGTCCCTCCTCTGCGGCTTAAACTCTCCTCAGATGATTGACAGCTGCCCCGGTCCAGATCAAGTACGTGGACGTCAAAGGCCTGATCTAAACTCTAGTGTCAATATCATTTTAAACGTACCACTTGAGAAGAAGCAGAGGCGGGCGAACACGGACAGGACGTAGCACATGCACAGGAGGTTGTCCAGGAGCTCGGGGGTCCTGAGGAGTAAAGACGTGGCAATGCCGAAGGTGGTGAAGTCTGCAAAGTCATCCAGCTTTGCTCCTGGAAAAGACAAACAAATAAGACAAGTCTGTTTGCAAATAAAACATTGGTCTTGATATTACACCAGCAGCCAGACGTTAATGATGCCTTTTTAACGTTTGGTATGGGAACAACTGAATGCAAGTTATTTTGTACGTTTTTAGTTTTTGTGAATACGTTTTGTCACTCATCTAAGTAGCTTCTTCAGTTCTGACAGGGTTCTGGTAAGTCACTGCCTTATATCTGTCTGAAGGGAGGAGCTAACTACACTGATACAAACCCTAGTTGTTTACATTAAGGAGTCTCTGTTGTTAGTTAAATCCACTGAACTGCCGTAAGGTGTGAACTGTCACCTGAGTCATAGCGACAGGTGACAGACAGTACTACCCTACACCTTAGGGTAGTAGTTGAATTCAATTTTCTTTTGTGATGGAACCTACCTGGATGACTGAGGGATTACAGACAGCCTTCTCCCAAATATTTTTTTTGCATTTATTGAGTCTGTGTAATCATCCAGATTTGATCCATAGTAAAAGAAAAATTCAATTCTGGACAAAAAGTTTTAAAAGGAAGACATTTTGCTGCTCATCCAAGCCACTTCTTCAGTTCTGGTCAGATTGCTGGTGGACACTGTCTTATATCACACCAGCTTGGATGAGCAGCGATACAACTTCACTTTAAAACTTTTAGTCCAGTTGACAAAATAAAATTTTTCTTTTACTATTATTACAGTTTATTATTGTTATATTTTCAACACTTCAACACTCAACACAACACTTGAGTACAATTCTTGGCCACCGTAGAGCGGTGGTGTGGGTTGCGAGCTTGTGCAGTGATCTCATAAACACATTCACTGCTGCGGTGGCTTTATGCCCTCAGCACAGCGCCTGTTTTCACCGATGAGGATGAGGTGACTCAGGCCAAACGAACCAGGCAAATTCCACCACTCAGGGTCAACAATTTTAGCAATTTCAGACATGCAGAGGACCAAAGGCCAGGGATCACATGGACAATTGAAGTGTGATCCTGTGGAATGAGGTGCTTAATCAGAATGCGATTGTTCATGTGACAAAATACATGGGGCACAACAACATCTACCTGCAAAGTCATGCAGAAAAACAAAGGAACTGAAATGTGCAGCCATGGGGTTTTGTCAAGCACCTGTGCACTATTTAAGGCACCCACCAAAACGTCAACCTGCACATATCACGATTTATTTAAAAGTAAAAATTATCATCATATATAATCTATAAATATGCTCAACACGTTTAAGAAAATGGGTGTCCAAAGTATGACCCAGGGACCAAATGCGTCCCACAGACCATTCTCTGTTGGCCCATAGGCATTTTAAAGCTGCACTATGTAACATTTCTGGTTGAGGATCCACTGCTTGGTTGTCCTTAGGGAGATAATGCTTTGTCTGGAACGCAGCACACTATCTTATTAAAAATACATGTAATAAAAACACCTGTAATTAAATAAATACAAGATATGTGAGCATGGCCATAGACATATATTGTATATTGCTGTGTTCATGTGGTCCTCAGGAACTTGGGAAAATGTTTTTCTGAGTTGAAAAATGCACATGAACACTCCCAGAAGTCAGAAAAACAATTTAGGAACTTGAGTCAACGCCTTCTCCCAACTTCCCCACCTGACGTCACTTGCTGTGTGGAGACGGATGAAAATCAGCTGATTTGTCATTTTATCTAAAACATTTGACCTCTTTGACTAAACTTTATTACATTAAGGGGTTTACTGTTAGTTGTCCACATTATAAGCGCAGAGCTGAGTAAGAAAGACCTGAAACTGCTGATTAAATAATTACTGATGTAACATTAGCTGAAGTAAACAAATAATTTTAACGTTTAGCTTTTGAGGAGGCTAACAGGCTAATAACAAGACATCTTACTGGTTAGCTCCTGTTAAGGAGCGCACTCAGTGATTTAATAGAACGGAGACAAGCAGGCGGTGGACCAGAAAACTAACATAGTGCATCTTTAATGTTCCAAGTCGGCCCCTGTAGAAAAAGGTTTGGACACTCCTGGCTTTGGATCTACTAACCCGGCTCTTAGAATTCACATAAAATGCTTTTCTTGATCTGTCAGAGTTTTGTTCACAGCTGTGTGTGGTTAAAACACAAAAGTCAACACAAAAGCCTGTTGTCGTCCTGACCACCACAGAGCACTCACCCAGAGCCGAGCAGGCGTCCAGTTGCCGGGCAACCGCTCCATCAGCCAAATCCAACATGTAGCCAATCAGAACCAGCCAACACGCCGCGTGATGGTGCCTGGGAAAAACACAGGGAAACTTTGGCTATTTGATTGTGAGAAAAAATACCTAACTTTCCAATTCTCTGAAATGTGGAAAGATTTGCAAGTTACTTTCTAATATCAAGATTCAGCTCACAGTGCAGATGTTAAACAAGTCAAGGAGCATTAACATCTGAGAGAAGACAAATGAAAGAATATGAACTACAAAACTAATACAAGAATCAAATGAGCAATAATATTTTGTTGTATGCAAAGGAAACCATTAGATCACTGAAACAATACATATATTATGCCTTTTAAATTTCATTTTAAACTATAACATACATAAGTCGTTATTGTACATTTTGTTAATTGTAAACTGTAATATTGATCTAAAGCAGATTAATTATATAAACAAGGCCACTGATAGAACTGATAGAACTTCCTCGCCTCTTCATACACATATGACCAGGAGTTTGAATAATCTGAATTAGTTCAAGACAAATCTATTTTATCTACATGTCCTCTTCAAATAATAATGACTTTCCAAACTGCAACCATGAAAAAGGCAGTTTCAGTATAATTCTTCTCAAAGCTCTGATCTGCTGCAGGGATGGACTGACCCGTTGAGGCTGCTGAGGATGGAGGCCAGGCCCATCACCAGGTTGGCCACAGACAGGGCGTTAGCCGCATTCTTCCGGGCGAACTCTTTAAAGTGCAGCCCAGCGCGGTCACTCACAAGCAGCTTATTCTTGCACTGAAACAGACCTGAGGAGCAGGTAAAAAGGTGTTAATAAAAATGCATAATAGTGCATATTAATGAACATACAATGGAAATATGCCAGAATTAGCCCAGTGGTTACTTTCCATCTGTAGTTGCTGGCAGGTCACGACAAGAGACAACATTTAGCACTGTACAGATGTTCAATAACAAACAAACTTTATGTTGTGTGCAGTTGTTGCATTCTCTTCCCATAGCAAATAGTTCTATAATTTACCACAGTTGTTTCTGTTATCAAATTATTACTGAGCACATTATTAAATACATTTTTAGTTGTCTAAAATGCCTCATAATATGTTTGCGTTTGTGTTCATGGATCCTACTTCATGCAGAAGAACAGCGTGTTTATTACAAAACCATAACATGCATGGTACAAAACCTACACGTGACACATGTAAATGAGTCAGGGGTCAATTACACTGGAGCGGCACTATGACCTTCACCATTCTCGACAGCAGGGGGCGCTCCAACTGTATGACACATACTAGACATGAGATCAATAAGTCAGTTCACTCAGACTCATGCTATGAGACAAAGCAGCAGCTGTTTAAATAGTTGATCACTTTCAGCATAATGGTGGTTGTCATTCGGCAAACTGGGGAACGCTTCAGTTTAGGGACCATATAATAGCTAAGTAAGTTATTATTGGAATGTCATTTGAGAGGGATCTGGTGGCAGACGTCTACTGAGAAGACCCAACCCGCACACCTCCACCAGGAGGACCCTCACAGGACTCACCTCCATCCACAGGTCCCTAAAAGTAAACAAACAGCAGCCATGCCAGAAGACCACCAAAGTCTGTGATTTCCTTACTGCTTTTTTTTCAATGTAATGTTACAAAAGTTTACATCATTTTACACTTAAGACAAGCCCAAACCCTTCTCCTAACCTTAACCATTATAGATTTGTGCTGTATCTAATATGCCTATGCTATTTACACCCTTGTATATGTAGGCCTGTGCTGACAGTTAAATATCTGTTTCTTGTTTGTGACATGTTTTAAACTGATAATTAACCTATTAGAGCGGAGACAACACAAACATTTCAAACTCGAAATGAAATTTATTGATGATTAGAAGTCTTCGAAGTTGTTTAATGAATCAAAAGCATCAGGGACACTATTAATGCAGATAATGGTCAGGATAGTGTACTATAACATTCATAGTAAGTAGTACTATGCCTGCTACTGTAGTTAACCATTGATATGTGGGCAATAAATTGTTCTAATTTGATTCATTTATGACAAAGTTTTGCATGTAAACATAACCTCATCAGTGCCGTTTTAGTTATCCAAATCAGCAGTGATAAAGGCCAACTGTCTGCTGGTCTGACGCAGCCACATCAGCCTCTGCTCCAAAGCCACAGCTAGATTTCAATCAAACCGACAAAGAAATCCTTGTTTTCTGCCTGCTCAATTTGACTGCATTATTCTCTCTCAAGTCACAGCATTGTCCACCAGAACAAACAATGACTTTTAAAAAATGTAAACAAATATTATTATTATTATTATGATTTTCCTGTGACTCCAAGACCAAGTGAGTTCAAGAGTTCATCTGAAAGAGAAAAGCAGGTGAGCAGCACTTTAAAGCTGCAATATGTAACTTGCGAGGATCCATCACCTGCTTTTTTCCATGGATATGTTATTGATTTGCCAGGAACGGTCCACAGCAGAGCATTAAACTTATCTATCTCCAATGGTGACAAGCTGGCAACACAACCAGGTCAAGTTACAAGTCAGATCTGTGATGAGACAACCACAGTAAAGAATACATGCGTTTCAAGATGATTTTGAGGAATAAAAACAGCCATAATGTAGTAATTTCTAGATAGAGATATTGTCATACTATGCAAAGCAACCCTAGCATCTCCATGGAGGCAAGAAGGTGACGGACCTGTTGCGGAAGTTTTTGTAGTACAATTGAGTGGTAGTTGTAGTAGTAGTAGTTCACAGACTGGACTTTTAAACAGAGAAAGGCCAAGGTCAGATACAGATGTGAGCGCGTCAGTATCAGTACAAATCAGTACAATTGTAACATGTATAGAACAGTACAGGATCTGATGTGTCTAATGAAGAATGTGTTTCCATTACAGACCCACATTAGAAAACTTAAATGGTAAATCTTTAACCTGCACCAGTATTATCAGACAATATCCCTCAGTGAATGACACCGCAGTGACTTAGTGGAAAACTTTTCGTATCTGAGCCGCTTATACGCCAGAAACAACTTTAGAGCCAGACAATCTGCCAAAAATAAAACGTAACGTGACGACCAAAAGGTTAAAGCCAGATGCGACACAAAAGTCAGTTAAAAGCAGGTCTCAGTGTCTGGACTACTGCCCAATTAGTGCAAAGCATGATGGGAAGCACACTGTTATGTAAGAGCTCTGCTTAGTTACCTGGTAACAATGATAGAGTTAATGACAAACAAAACATTTTTAGACTTCAGCTAAAGTAACCAAAGTGAATTACGACAACAGGTATCACTGTCTACTGCAAACACCACAAGGTATTACTCACAAATCACAAATGTGTTACTACAAGTTTTTTTTTTTATTTCTGAAATAAAGACCTTTGAATTTAACTTACATGTGTGGCTCATACTTTATTGCAATGCCTGGATTATTTTGTGTTTTGTCTTGAATTGTGTGAAGCATCTTTGAGTGTTGTTATATAAGTGTTATGTATTATTATTATTATTATTATTATTATTATTATTATTTATTTATTTATTTATTTTTAAACTTTTTTTTCTGTACTAGTTTTTAAAATATGCCTGAATAATTCTTATATTAATAAATAGACTGTTCAGAAGTTTCAGTTTTCTGTTTAAAGGTGCCATTATGAGCATTCAAACGGATAATATTTAGTTTTGAATGGGTAATTACTATGGCAACGGTGATAATTTTTCCTCACTTTGATACCCATGGATAAATTAATATTAACATGCAAACTACCCCATGTGTTGCTCCTGCTGTACGTACATGTTATGGACGCACGCGCCTTTTAACATTAAATAAACTACATGAATAATCCTACAACCACAGACTGTATTTGTAACACATGTGGGCCTATATATACTTCTTTATACAGGCTATTCTACAGGAGAGGAGAGTGATAAACAAATGCCTACCAGAGGAGGGAGTCAGCAGGATCATGGTCGTCTCTCAACAGCAGTGGCAACACCTGCAACTTCACAAACAATACGGAACTTTTTTCATTATAAAAACACCTAGGAAATTGTTGCCTAGTAAATGAACAACCAGCCTACAATACATAAGCCCTATATCAATAGAAATGTAACTACAGGAGTGGATCAGTCACCCAGGCAACACCAAAGCATCGATACTGTTGGAAAAGTCAACGCGTTTTAAAGATGTAATGTAATTTGAGAGCTAGTCCGTGTGCGTAAAGTGAAGCATCTTGCGCACTCCGCTCCCATCAGCGCCAACTTCAACTTGCGCTTTTACCGTGCCATCTGCGACATAGCCATCCGCGCAAAATAGCATCGCAAGTCTAAAAGTGCACGTCTTACTTAAATATCTCCCAAAATGTGTGTTCTTACCTGCAAAAAGTCCGTCAAAAATCAATTTATTGATGTTTACGGTGATGAAATGTCCAAATCAGCACGTATACGCCGGATCTTATTGTAGTTGTCAGGAAAATATAAGTGTTTTTGTGGCTAAGTTGATGCAAAATAGTGCAGTGGTGACAGTTAGGTCCAGAGCGGGCTTTTACCTGTTGATGCTCCGGGTGCGTTCTTATAAGGCGCACGAGGATACAGCCACCAGAATATTCCAGCGGAAGTGACGCCCCCATGTGGTGTTTTCATTTTTTTTTCTGTCCTCGAATGTTCCTGCCTCTTGACTGACCAAAGGTTAAACGTGCAATCCAGAGACCACCAACTATTTTGGAATAAATGCATCAGACGGCTACTAGGTACATGAAGCTGTTCTGTGTCCACAATGTTATAAATGATATATCTCTTCATATGATATTCAGATATTTATAGTATTTTATTTACTTTGAAAATGTATTTAGTTACAAAATACTGAATTCCTGCATTAAAATGTATTTTGTAACGTATTCTGATACATACAATCAGAGTACTGTACTTTGGATACTTAAATTACAGGGTAAAAAGTATTAAAAAATAGTATTAAAACAGCTTTATTTTATTCAACGTTTATTAAGCATTTCCTATCACTTTTCACTGCAGTTGGAAGCCTAAATTGTGTGATCAGGTACCGCTATGTATTCCTTTGATTTTGGAAAAGTACCTGTATTCTGAAAACCACCAAATGAAAGAGTAGCTGTACCGGAATACGATGACTCAAAATGAGTATTCTGAATATGTATTCTCATTACTTCCCAACATTGATTTGTACATACAGTATCTGTGTAATCCTCAGTCATCCAGGTATGATCCACTGTAAAAGAAAAATTCAAATCTGTCTCTTAAGAGAATGTATCAACACCGTTGCGAGAGCTCCTCAGGACCCCAGTCTGCCGTACATCTCAATCTCAAAGCCACTTAAAGAAGCAATTTTTGTTAGGAAAGACAATCCATCCATCCAATCCATCCAATCTACAACTTTTTGTCCAGTTGACAGATGTGAATTTTTCTTTTACTATCCATGTATTAATATTTATATACCATAGAGTAGATAAACATAAGACAAAACCAGGGGGATCAAACAGCACTGCATATGACTAAAAGTATTTTATCTGCAGTCTTTTTGTTTGTGTTTGTATTTGTTTGAATTGTGTATTTTAATGCTTTAATCTTTCTGCAGTGCATTTTGAATAACTTTATGTAAAATATAATTAAAATACCTTTGTTCTATGTTATGTGTTTTAAATTAATTTTGTATTTCAACATAAAGGAAAAAGTAATTGTAGTAGAAGCTAAAATGTTTACGTTTTACATTACTTTTTAAACTGGATGTGGGAACAATAACACAGTGCCTTGAACTGGACTGCCTCAGTTGCACACAAAGCCAATAGAAACGTATTTTAAATATCAAAATGGCAGTTTTTTAGGCTGCTTCACATGGACATGCAATGATAGTTCACATTTGCATTTTGGATCAGATTCTATAGAGTTCTGGCTGTTCTTGTCCTGTAGAAAAAACCATGGTACTTCTTGTGCTTCGTCTGCTCAGTGAAGCAAATTCAAACAAATTCATGTTTGAATTTCATTTTTGCATAAGAGTTGTATTGGAAGTCTTTTATTGAGCATGGACCGTTTAGATTATTACCAGAAACTATGAAAAACATACATTTTTCACTGTGAGTGGACTCACCTTTTCACACATCTGACCTGTAACTTTGCCAGGTGTCAATAGGCAACTTTAATGCTATACTGTGGAAAATTTCAGGTTAAGCAATAACATTTCAGTAAGAGACAAGCAGGTGATGGCCTTCCACAAAGTTAGAGTGCATCTTTACAGTAGAAAACTAGTCCGATGGTATTAAAATACTGTTTTAGAAGATTTGTTAAATATAGTCATGCAAAACTAATAGGAGGCATGGGAATAAATAATCCATAAATGTTTGAATTAATATAAAGAGTAAAGTCAGTACCACTATTCTGTCCATGTCCCATTTTATACCATTACATTTTGACTGCATGTTATGATTGTTTGGTCTTATAAAGCCCTCTTAGATCTATATAGAAATATCAAAATTGTGATTCAGCAGCTTTTCATGTTAAAATCAATAACATCTTTTTTTTCCATCTTAAAATATTGCAAAAATTAAAGGTATACTGTCAAAACCAGACTTGGAGAGCGTTTATCACCAGTACGTTAGACAACTGTAACGTCCTGCTCACTGGCCTCTCCGAACGAGCGTTAAGACAGCTACAGTACATCCAGAACACTGCTGCTCGAGTCCTGACTAGAACCAGGAAGTACGAGCACATAAGTCCTGGGCTCAGGTCTCTGCACTGGCTCCTGTGGCTTTAAAGCAGCTCTGTTTGTGTACGTGTGTAAGTCTCTCCATGGCCCAGCACCAAAGTACATCTCCCACATGTTAGTGCCATATGAACCATCTGACACTCTGAGGACTTCAGGGACCGGCCTCCTGCTGGTGCCCAGAGTCAGGACTAAACACGGGGAATCAGCGTTTCAGTTTTATGCAGCTAAAACCTGGAACAGTCTTCCTGAAGATGTGAGGCAGGCCTCTACTTTGACAATGTTTAAATCGCTAAATAGCTTAAATAACTGTGACTGAAAAGTTTTTATTCTGCTCTATGATGATTATTTATGTATCGATTTGTTTGTAATGTGATTTTAATGTTTTAATGTTAGTGTTTCTTATTCCGTAAAGCACTTTGAATTACTTTGTGTATGAATTGTGCTATACAAATAAACTTGCCTTGCCTAAAATGACAGGATTTTGTTGCTAAGATCAGCGCTTAAATCACAAATGCTGTACTGATCAATGACAAACCAAGAGTTACAAATAGCACATGAATTTAGATTTTATTTTAAGAAACATGAAAAGCGGGGGAATTTTACAGTCATGTCGTCCTTAAACAATGGATTATGTTACATGTATTTTCCAGAAGGGAATATTTCAACCATCAGAGCGCCACCTAGAGATGACAAACAGAAATCAACCTTGTACAGTGGCAGTTACCCAAAGAATTCTAGAGCAATTACAGCAAGTATAGAATCAAACATGTTTCACCTTTGCTCTATTCTTTTTATATTTACAGTCACAAGATGGCCTCCTTCCACATGAAAAGTCATTTTGAGCTAAGACTTGGTTGAATAAGACCAGTTACTAAGTAGTGTTGATGACCCGGGTTTTGAAAAGATAGTATTTTTAAGAAGGGGGAAAGGGGAGGCAGTACGTAGTAACCAAAAGCAGGTATTTTTACTCTAAATCAAGCACTAAAACAAAAATAAAGAAATTAAAAACATAAAATAAATAAAACGCAGCAACTCTAAGTGAAAGTTTAGTGCTCAATTTTAAAAACGCAAGTTAAGATTTGATACGGAAAAAGATGATAACCAAAAGTGTGCCATTTCAGATAGTTCTAGGCAAGCATGCTTTTATAAGAGGAAGCACTGGTCACAGCGACTTAAAGGTTCACTGTGTAACTTTCTCTGCTAAACGCTTGTCTCCATGGAGATTGACAATAGCTTTGCCTGGGATGTTGCATACTACGGCAATAATCCTTAGTAAATCTTTATGATTACCCAGTCTCCACAGATCTGACCTGTAACTTGGCCTGCTGGCGTAACCTGCAGGTATCCATGGAGACAGACAAGTTGAATACCATGAGTTGAAACATTCCAGGTGAAGAAATACAATCTCCATGGAAACAGGAAGACATTCCTCCAGAAAAGTTACATAGTACACCTTTAACAAAATGTCAGAGAAGGACATGGGTTGGTTATACGGAATCTTGACGTACACGTCTCAAAAATGCAAAATGTAAAAGTTGTTTGTAACATAGATAAAAATCATAAAACATTCAGTATCTACCAGTCAATGGAGGTGTCACAATGTATCATTAGCAATAAGATAAAAGATCAGATATCAAAAGCTAAGATGAAGAGCCTATTTTAAACGATCAGGACTAAACCAGCATTACAACAGATCCAAACCAAGTCTAGATCAAGGCCTAAACCGGGATCAAACTTAGCCATTTATGCAATAACAGGGGTTTATTGCTAAAATACCTTTATCTTTATCTTATCTACCTTTATATTAACTTATGAGTGGGCTTGACCTGTAACTTGGCATGTCGGCATCACCTGCTGGAACAAGCAATGACATCACTACAGAGACAAGCAGGTTGTGGGTCTTCATCACAAAAGTTACACAATGTGCCTTTAAACTTTGTGCCTGTGTTTAATGTGGACAGGCCCAGTAATTACAGAGATATTAACCACAAACCATGTCAACATGATAGCATGTTACTAGCCCCCCTATGATATTACACACATACCCATTTCTACGGAATTACTGAACAATTCTCATTACTTTTAGGACACCATAAAATCTAACTGAGATCTACTCAATCAATAACGCACATTTTCAAGATTAAACAATACTCCATGAATCTGATATGCTTAGATTAGCACCATAATCACAAAAAAGAAAAAGAACAATACATAGAAAAGGTAAATTAGCACGAAATACAAAAAAAAAAATCTGTTGGTGAATTGTGAACTTAAGCTGTGACCAGTTCTGCTTCTCTATAAACAGTGATTTTAAGCATGCTCACGCCCAAAGTAAAGACAGAAAGGCCTAAATGTGTTCAAGTGAATTAGGCCCCTACTGCTACAAAACAAAATATCTACTAGTTAAAATGACTTGAATTCACAATAATAATCATCTGTATTAATTCACTTACTGTGCCCATATTAACTGACACAATTTGGTATTTCTCACTTGTTTATCAAACCCTTATTTACTTAAAAAAAAAAAAAAGTTACCGTTTATAATGCAACTGATCGTATGCCATATCCACATGTCATCTAGCTGAGAGCAAAATATCAGATCCCAACTTTAACCAGTGGAGTAAAAATGCACTTACATAATGACCAAAACCCCACCGGCAAAATCTGAACTTGAAATGTCTTCACATAATCTTGACATAGTAATTAAGATTTATTTAATTACTCAAATACAGATTAATATTTTGAATTCACATGATCTTAACTATTGTAGTCGACAATCAGTTAATTTTGCAGTTTATCAACAAGCTTGAACACATAGTACAGTATTACAACCCAGAATCAACTCTATAGGAAAAAGCTGAAGACATTATGGTTAGTTTGCATGTTTTCCCCACAAATATTATATCTATTTATATAATCATATGTATAAATAAAAATTCAGTGCTGTAAAAAACTTGTCTCTCCATAGGATCTGACCCAAATGCAAAAGCCCTATTAGTTTTGACTCTAAAACTAAAACTGCTGGAAGTATGTAAACTCATCTCCTGTGTTAAATGTCCTTCATTGTGAATACAAGAGTAGTTTAAAATCTCAAAAATCTCTCCTCTCTTTTGGTTTTTCGCTGCACATGGAAAGAAGTATCCTGTTATTTTGATTTTTTGGCAGCAGCAAAGCACCAAGTAGTAGTGTGTTGTAGTAGTAGTACTAGTAGTTCCTCCAGGTCTATGATAAGGAGCAGGGTCGTACGTTGACTCCGTGGGCTGCGTGGGTTTGGAGGTCTATGGATTGCGCTGGGTTTTGTCCAGGTTTAGCGTTTAGCATGGACAGGTTCCTCACACAGCCGCTTATCCCAGTGGAGAACTTACCACCTGTGAGTTTGGACATGTCTGGAGCGCCACCTGGTGACAGAAAACAGAAAAGGTGAGTGATTAAAGTGGGACTAAACACCTAAACTCCGCCCACAACCACATTTCAAATAGAGCTGCTAAACATGGGGAGTACCTGGAGCATTAAAGAAAAAGAGTGAGGGGGAGGAGGGGCGGGGTCTGGGGGTATAAGGAACAGTGTGATTGGTCTAACAAGTATCCAAACTTCAAACTCCGCCCCTGCAGACAGGTGTTTGTGATTACAAACAGTAATCTGTAATCAGGGCAGTCTTTTGTGACGTCACCAACTACTGGAAAATGCAGAGGCCACTGAAGGGAATACAAAATCGACCTCGTTTGCACTAAAGTTTCCAAAAAATGACTAGGAACAGTAGATAATGCTATTAAAACGCCATATACACAGTTCAGTAGCAAAAACAAGTGGATTTAGTTTTTGGTTCCACTTTGAATACAAGTGTGAAGAATGTTTTTTTTGTTTTGTTTTTTTTTTTCCTAAAATGCTAGAATCATCTATAATTGTCCTGGTTTAGGCCTTGTTTAGTTGTGGTTTAGTTGTGGTTTAGTCCTGGTTTAGTCCGGTTTAAGTCTTAGTTGTGGTTTAGTTGTGGTTTAGTCCTGGTTTAGTCCTGGTTTAGTCCTGGTTTAGTCCTGGTTTAGTCCTGGTTTAGTCTTGGTTTTAATCCTGGTTTATTCCCAGTTTAGTCTTGGTTTAGTCCGTGGTTTAGTCCGTGGTTTAGTCCGTGGTTTAGTCCTGGTTTTAGTCTATGGTTTAGTCTATGTTTTAGCACGATATACTGCTACAGAGAAATATCACGATCAATGATAATATTGAAACTAGGATAAAGCTGGATAATCCCTGTAAACATTTTAAAATACTTTAAAATACAGAATCATTAAAAGGCATTCTGAGGTGCAAAAATATATAGCAGAAGGAACCATTAATTAGTCATAGAAGTTACTCAAACAACTCTCTCCAGCTCAAATCTTACAAAAAACCTCCCCATTACTGCAAACACAATATATATTGAGCCACAAAATATACTGTTCCAGCTATCACCTATTTAAGTGGATACAGTAATGATCATGACAGGCCTACGACTAATTTGAATTTTAATAGAACCAACAGTACACTGACCTAAGTATATGCTGCCTTTAGTGTTGACCATCAGGCTTTTGCCTTTGGACTGTCCATGAAGGGCCGGCTCTCCATCGATCTGGATGTAACCGTCCTTCCCAGTTCTGTAACAACAAAAACATGTCTCAAATATGTCTTGTATTTCAGTGAGAGGGTTTGTTTTACTTTACTTTAAAGGTCCTATATTAGGCAAAATTGACTCTTGTGAGCTTTAAGTCATGTTATAATGCTGTTACCTCCTCAGAAACACACCTGGTTTGTGTTTTGTTTCATTCACACATGTTTGAGTAACACTTTAATATTAGTCTGTCTACATCTTCAAAGCTCAAAATGCTCTCTTCCACCTTGTGATGTCACAAAGTAGTGGTAGCTTGCTGAAATTATCCAAATGATTCTGTTGAAGGTGTGTGGAGTTTAAAAACACAGTGGAGCACTTCCTGTATTACCACATGACATCACAGGCTGGAACAGAGAGTTTTCAGTCTGAGAGAAGAACTCAGCCTAAATATGCAGGGTTTGTGTGTTAAACGTGTGTGAATGAAACAAAACACAACTCTGTATGTTTGTGATGAGGAAACAACATTATAACATAGATCAGAAAAAAGCGTAATGGACCATGTGGACCCTTTACATTTTTCCAAGTGGATCTAGTATGCAATACCAAAGCGAAGGTGTAAACAAAATAGCTTTATATAAGATCTATTAGGTGAGACAACATGCATGAAACAAATGGATAAAATCTAGTGATATTTAAATGAATATCACTACAGTTGACATTACCTCACTGCTGTAACTTTGTGCCACTGTCCATCATTAATAGGCCTCTGAGACCTGAGCTGTGCCTCCCCACTGCCCAGCTGGTAACTACAAAACAAAACATGTCTGTCAGGAGTAGTAATAGTAGTAGTAGTAGTCATAGTAGTAGTAGTAGTAGTAGTAGTAGTAGTAGATATATATCAGTGTATATGACTTTACCTGAAAACAAGGTGTCCGTTGTGTAGTCCCAGGCTGATGAAGTCTTTGCCTTTGCCATGCTCTCCGTGTTCCTGTCAATCAAATCAATCAGTCTCCAGCCAAAGAGTGTGTCACTATCACTAGTTATTGTATGTAACTAATGGGTCTGAATTTGCATTAATTTGCAAGTACTAGAACTAATTCTGCAAAAAATATACACTTACAAAGCTTAGTACTTGTAACCAATTACTTTATGCTGATTTAAATAGTGATATCTGCTGTACTATTATATCTGCTTTGGCTATGATTTACTTTCTGACACGGTTAGGAGTTCATAATTTTGCATTTGTACTATTCATTTTTATGCACTTCAAATGAGTTACATTTTCTTTAAAGGGCCCATATTACGCTATTTTCTGATCTATGTTATAATATTATTTCCTCATCACAAACAGACCTGGAGTTGTGTTTTTTTCATTCACATAGGTTTAAAACACAAATCATGCATATTTAGGCTGTGTTCTTCTCTCACACAGACATCACCAGTTCCACCTGGTGATGTCATGTGGTAATACAGGAAGTGCTCCACCATGTTTTTAAACTCCATACACCTTCACCAGAATCATATGGACAATTTCAGCCCTGGCTACTAAACAAAGGCTAAAATGTAGCTGTTAACTTAAAAACTACTGCTTCATGACATCACAAGGTGGAACAGAGTATTTTAAGTTTTGGAGATGTAGACAGACTAATAATAAAGGGTTACTCAAACATTTGTGAATGAACAAAACACAACTCTCTGGGTATGTTTTTGAGAAGGAATCAACATTACTAACATAGCTAAAATTTCACAAGAGTCAATTTTGCATAATATGGGACCTTTAATTTTAAGGTATATTTCCTCACAGTATTGTCAAAACACATTTATAAATTGATTGGTTGCTCAAGTGAGTGAATTAACATAATGAAGGGTAAATACAAGGCCTTCATGCTCAGACCAATGTTAAGATACAAGCATGTGAGAATTGATAATTGATATGGTTTAAAAACACATGAATGCAGAATTTGAATACAAAATAATGCCAGAAAACAATATAGTGAATACCTTTTTATTAGCATGCACTTTCCTCAGGTTGCGTGAGCCTGAGGTCTCCTGAGGACATGGACGTGGGTTAGAGGAACATGCATTGCTTTAGTGATGTAAAAAACAAAATACTCACAGTCCACATGCGTGAAAACAGAATTAGTGAATGAACAAAATGCAATTATTAATATATGGACATTAATGTTTTGGTTACATGGAGTTGGTGGACAAAGGCAGCATATATGAATAAAAAGGTTGTAAGAAAGTTGAAGACACTCAAACAAAGGACTTACCACGCCTTGCCATAGAATTAGACCTTCAGATGAACTGGTGTTGATGTCAAGTTCAATTGTCTCTGGAGAGTCTGGTGCACTGAAATACAAATAATATTAAATTAAAGATGTACTGTGTAACTTTTGGGTGATTCTTTTTTACTGTATTGCATAAAACATATCTATCTCCATGGACACAAGCAGGTGACAAAACGTGACCAAGTTACAGGTCAGGTCTATGGATTCTAACAGAAAGAATGTGTATTTTTTATGGTATTTTTAAGCAATATAAACACGCATAATGAAATAAATGCTAGACAGACAGGATTAATGAAAATCTGTGGAACATTCGAGGCAAAGCAATAACATCCCCACGGAGACAAGCAGGTGGCGGACCGTTCACCAGAAAAGTTACACAGTGCACCTTTAAAGAATTAATTTATGATAAAATGATAGATCAAAATTATGTGACAAAGAGATGTTTTTTTACCTTCTTGGGAAAACAGCTTTTGGAAGAGCGATGTATCCGTCGTTGTCAAAGCGAGCCGCATACTGATAGGGCGAATCTAGAAAATTACAAATGCCAGAATTAACTGGCCGTATCATTTTCAATTCTTGTTGCTGTAGCGCCATCTAGAGGCAAAAATGTAGAAGAGTCATGAGTAAAAGCAATCAGATTCAAAAGCAGGGGTCTCAAACGCGGTACTCACTTCTTTCTGCCATCAACACAATACACATTTGGGCAGCAATACTCATAACATAATAATTGTACAAATATTATAGTTTGAATTGCATTGTTATTTGGTGCAAGTAAAATGTATTTCTTAAATATTCTTGCAAAATATGTCTTTTTTTAAAAACAATATTGCGATGTTTTTTTGTGGTACTATTGTTTCATATTTATATTGTCTCCTTATGTAGTACTTGTAGAAACTTGTTGAATTTCAGTTTGAGATCCCTGATCTAGAGCAGTTCATTGGGTTTAATAATAATCATCTTTAACTTGTAGGCTTATATTCAGACAGTGTCTTCACAATGCAGAATCAAAATGCACCATCCAAACAAATTATCAAAAATATCACATTACAAAATACAAATCAGGCCCCACAATGCACTGCAGCAGGCAAATCTATAACAACAAATACATTACATCAGTTTGCTTAGTTTTACCAATTTCTTAATGATAGGACACCATCTAGTGGTAAAACTATTTTTGTATAGCCCCACATCACAACTGTCTCACAGGTTCCACAATATAGTAAGCAATGGAATATAATTTTATCTTTAACGATTGTGGGCTTATAGTTATAATATGCAGTATCTTAACAACACACTGTTCACATAAACATTCAAACTTATAAAAATGTCATAAAAAGATCAGGCATAATTTCAGCAATCCTTCTCACAAATTCAACCGAGAATAGAATAAAGCAATCAGAAAACTCACCAGTTCTGTGCCTCCATGCACACACAGTAATAACACATTGTATCCTCATACATTTTTCCACTTTAAATTTGGGTGTTAGTATCAGCATATTTTTTATCAGCATCGGATTATTCGAGTTTGGACTTTGTTTCACAGGAAAAACAAAGATATTTATGGAGGAAGTTTGCAGGGCTGCACAATATGTTCAAAAGACAGTCAGAAACATAACTTCTGCAATTTAGAAATATGCCATTTTAACAAAGTTCCAGTATATAGTTATTTTTACTCAATGTAACTTAACATTACGTGTTTTAACCAGTTTTTCTAATGGTTTAATTAGGATTTAAAAAAAATAAGACAATCTTAATCAAAATCACATTTTAATATGTTGTTGTTCCACATATTGTCAGAAATATAATATGCAGGCTATATCAAATCACACTGAATCATTGCAATTGGTTTCTTGTGATAATGCTTATGATTGCAATAGAGCTCAGCCAGAATTGTAAAGAAAAGTAAATTTCAATTTTTTTTTTTCCCATAGAGTTTCCGAAATAAATAAATAAAAGTTTGAAAGCTTGCTCAGGCCTAATCAGGTACGTGATAACTAAAGACCACCTATAATTTTATTTAAAATCTGTTTTAAATCAAATTTAAAACAGATAATGATCATTTAGTGATATGTAATATAGTGCAGCCCGGGCAGTTTGTTTATTTGGAAAAGGAGTTGTCAATAACATTTTATTTCTGTGAGTACAGAAAGTGTCTTAAATAAGCTGTACTGGGTTTGGAAACCAGAGGAACTTTATATTTATGGTACAAAGTGGGTCCATATGTCCCATATTCAGGCTGCGTAATGAGCTCTGTATGTACTTTACATAAATGCAGAGTTCCTCTTTCCCCAAACCTGATCCGGGGCCAGGAGCCTCAGTGGAGAACGGTTGTTTGCAGTTTATTGGAGCGTGTTAAGCCAAAGACATGGGCCCCTCCAGCTCATGAGGGGGCGCTGTTAGTCATGGTGCAGAATATACCACAGATACTGAGTATACCACAGATACTGTACCATTGGAGCCGCTACCTTCCAAACTCCAGAGGGCCTCGGGGGAGCCTGTGTGCAGTATAGAGCATGAGGGGGGTACACTTTAATAAGACACGCTAAACTGTCTCAGAATGCACTGTAGCGCTGGGGCTCGGCTGTCTGACAGAGGGAAATGTGAACCATATGGACTCAATTCAGCCTCTGGTCGACTGCTTTGATAAACCGCTGGTGTGTTTGCAGGGGATACACAGGTCACAGAATGAAACAGAAGTCTAACTTTGACAAAGAGACAGTCTGTAGATGACTTACTGTGAGCACAGGTGGGACCAGAGTGTCCAGGGCTGCACACACACTGCCCCTCCACACAACTGCCCCCGTTCAGACACTGAGCGTCCCTCTGGCACACGTCCTTCACCACCTCACAGCGCTCACCTGAGAGGGAAAAAATCATGTTTACATAAAGCGCATTACATTACATTACAGGGCCAGCTCTAGCTATAGACAAGCATTGCATTGCCCACCCAAATAAAATATCTTTATATTTACCCACCTACATATTTAGTCTGCCCCAAATTCAGCAGGCTAGAACCGGGCCTGTTACATTGGTTTAAATCACATGGTGAGCATGATCGCCAATGCACTTCGACTTCCTGCCCTGATGAAGACTCGTCCTTCAATCTGCCTCGGATCAGCCTTTTCTTATGTTTAAATTGTATCTGCCCTGATCTGAATCCTGCGAAGAGCACCTGACCCAGCAAGTGCTATCTTCGAAATCTTTACAAACATGTTTTGAAATATGCACTGTGAATTGAATAATCACAATAAAACGTAATCTTAGTTCATTCCTAGAGCACTTACCCTCAAATCCATCTTTGCAGAGGCACTGGTACTCGTACTCTGCGTTGGACATGCAGTCTCCACCATTCAAACATGGCCGCCGGTCACAGGGGCTGTTGTCCACACATTTACTGATGGCATTGCTCTCCGTGAAGCTGTAAGATAAGTCTACCGTCTTGTTATTGATGAGCACCTACAAAGACAAAGAGCAAAGTTACACCTCTGTATGAATGAGCATCATACACAAAAGTCTCTACATAAGTAAAACAACTAGAATTCAGATATCATGTGCCCCATAGCGTGTTTATTTAATTTATGCCATTTTATATTTTCTCATATGAACTGAACGTTACCCTATTTTTGACTGGTTCCATTACCAGCTTCTACTTTACACTTTTTTACTGATTATGGCCAAAAACCACTCACCTCTCCTATGCACCCCTCAAACATGTGGCTGATATTGGCGGGTTTGGGCAGGATCTCCATGTTAGGGACTCCTCCGAGGAACATGGGTGTGTGGATGTTGAGACCCTGGGCTTTACCCGGAGACGAGAGCCTCTCCACTGAGCCCTGGTCCACCTGGAGGTACCCCGCCTTCCTCACCCGCTCTGCCACCACTCTGTGCCACTGACCGAGGGAGACGGGCTCAGGGCTCTTTAGGACGGCCTGGCCTGGAAATGAACAATAAAAACAGTAAGATTCAAGAATGGATACGCTGCAAAAAGCTGAAATTAGTTATATTATATTCAGAACAAACACTGACTGTATCTTTATATTTTTTTAAATTAAATGAATATACTAGGTCCCAAGAATTTAAGCAATTTATCACATATGAGTACAAATACCACAACTGTATCAGATTCACTTAATTTACCTTAAAGCAACAGCATGCAACTTTTGAAAGAAAAAAAAATAGACTCTGGTTGTTTTTATTGCACAGTAAAACTCTCCATGGAAATGTTGTTCCTTTGGCAATAATCTTCCACAGTATGGCATAAAACATATGTATCTCCGTGTAAATGTTCCAAAGTATGATTTTAATTTTCTATTTTCATGGAGTCATGCCAGTGACATGCCACCTCCAGAAAGTTACATACTATACTTTTAAGACCACACAGTCCAGTCCACTCAATAAAAGTACAATACAAAAGCTCTCTCACCTGTGCCGAGCTCATATCTGAACTCCACGTGTCCATTCACCATAGAGATGGAGACAAAGTCCTCCACCTTCATCTTCTTTCCTCCAGAGAAGAACATGAGGCCTTGAGCGCTCTGAGGTTTGAACTCTAGCTCCACCAGCAGGTCGTCATGGATATTTGTCAGAGGAGGATATGAGATGAACGAAGACTTCCCATCAAACAGAGGAGTGGTCACCAGCTCTCCTGATAAAGCACAATGAGAAAGAATGAATGTGGAATGCTTGTTAAGAAATGTTTCTCTCTGCATTTGACCCATGCTTCAGTACCACTGGGGCAGCCTGAGCTTGGAGCTTGGTCAAGACTACCTTTGGTTATCGTGCAATGACAACATATATTCATGCAAAATAACTACAACTTTGCTTCCCAGGGATGATATTATTATTATTTTGTTCTGTAATATTGCAATACTTATCTGTACTCACCGCCCATGCATTTGTCTCCAAACTTGCCCAAATGACAGCGGCAGTCATAACCCAATCCATTTGGACGGTTGATACAGGTCGCATCTGGTCCACAGGCCTCTGATGATAAAAATGTACATTATGAAGTATTTGTATCTGTTATGGAGAAGCTAAAAGTTAAGTGGTCACAATTTTCTATTTTGTAACTTGTGCTTTCACAGAGAACCGAATATTCCCTGTGAAAGCTTGAAGTGGAGATTACCCTCTAGAAGTTATCTGGGATTCATAGAACCATAGTTACATTACATCCATAACCTTTGTTCCTCTTGTACTGTACCTGTGTGGCAGTGCAGGGAGGAGTGGTGCTGACAGTTGCTGCCGGTGAAGCCTCGGGCACAGCTGCACTTGTAGAGGCTGGTCTCTGAGTCCTCACATCTGCCTCCGTTCTGTGAAGAGGGTTACACTTTAGTGATAGACAAGAGACATTACTTTATCACAGAAGCTTGATGACACGATAAAACATTTTAATATTAACAATTTACTTACTACCCACTTACTTACTTACTTACTTTAGAATTTTAAACCATGTTTCAAATCAGTTTAACATAGCCCTACATATATACAATACGGCAGAACTGACCTGACATGGGTGGTCTTTGCAGGTGGGGCAGTTGGAGACCCCAGTGGAGCTGCGGTCCAGATCTTTAAAGATGACCTCCTCTCCTTGGATGATCAACTGACGGACACAGCCTGAAAAGCAAAACAAAATCAACATTATTTACTTAAACTGACAGCTACTGTATGTTGGTGTAAAAATAGGGCACATACCAACAAAGCCAGTCTTGATACCGGCGGTCTTGGACAGCATGGTGTAGTTGGGGTAACCACCCAAATACAGCTCTTCGTTCAGATCCAGGCCTTGGAATTTACCCTAAAGAGAAAAGTAATTCATTATACTGTATTTGAGGTTTTCAAATTGTAGAAAGTTGTAATTTTGCCTGCCCAGACTATATTAAATACTGTATTCATACAGTATGTTGTGAGGTTATGTTAGTGATAAACCCAGCAATAAACAAACTGAGGTTCTGTACATGTCTTCTTCTGTTTTGTTTTTATTCATTTTAATTAGACACACTTTTATTTATGCTTTGGCCCTGCATTATAGTTTTGACCCTGTAGCTGTGAATTAGTTGAGTTTGTCTTAGACCTGTTTTAATCCATACTTAGTCTAGACCTAGTGGTACCTGGAAAGACACATTTTATTAGGTTATTTATTAGGTTGTTATTTCTATTAAAGCTCCTATATTACACAAAATGGGAGCCAAGTTATAATGTTGTTTCATCATCAAAAACATACCTGGAGTTGTATTTTGTGTAATTCACACATGTTTGAGTAATCCTGGTTTATTAGCCTGTCCACAGCGCCAAAGCTCAAAATGCTCTGTTCCACCTTGTGATGTCATGTAGTGGTAGTTTTCAAGTTAACAGCTACATTTTACCTTTAGTTCAGTAGAGACTGGCAATTCCAGGGATGAAATAATCCAAATGTATGTGTGTATGGAGTTTAAAACACAGTGGAGGGACTTCCTGCATTACCACATGACATCACAAGGTGGAACAGAGTGTTTTCAGTTTGAGAGAAGAACACAGCCTAAATATGGAGGGTTTGTGTGTTAAACATGTGTGAATGAAAAACAAAACGCAACTCCAAGTATGTTTTTGACGAGGAAACAACATTATAACATCAGAAAAAAGCATAATATGAGCCCTTAAAAATACCAGAATCAGAACAAGTACCACAACTACCACTAGAACCACTGAAGTATAACATAGAGTAGTTTATATATAATATGTAAGGACTTGGTGATGACTGACCTGTGAGGTGCCGTTGATGGGCTCTCCTCCATCCACACTGATGTAACCCAGAGTCAGGTTACGGGAAAACTCCACTGTGTGAAACTCACCCAGTTTTATGGGGTTTGGGTCACGGATAGTGGCCATGCCAGAGCCGACATCAAACCTGAAATCACAAAAAGCAATATTTAAAAAAGACATAATGAAAAAAACATAATAATTCTATAATAAGTCTTTTTCTGATCTTTTTGGAGGCTTTTGTATTCATGTTTCCCATTTTATAACAACACGTAGCGCATATATTGAGTGAACAGACTTGAACTCTGCCCGTTTATCCTGATTTAGTCCTTGCTGAGAAGGAGGGTCTAAGGACAGGGGGCGCTCTGGGACCATTTATCAAGCTAGCAAGCAAGTAATTCAACAATTTTGTGAAGCCCTGCAAGGCAGTTGCTGTTGTGAGCTATACAAAATGAATTAAAAACCCTTTTTTGTGAGATTATGGTGCACACACTTAGATTAGTGTCTGCGCCCTCTGCTGGCAACAATGGGAAATAGCTAAGAGAGCCAAACCTAGCTGCACACATGCTAATTTATCGACTTTGAACTGAAGACCAACGCCAAGGTGTGCAAGGTGTAAACAGTGAAAATGAGACACTACTTCAGGTACAGTGCGTATTTGATGAGGAAACAACACAATAACTGAATTATATAGTTTAAACGTGTAGTAGTGGTAACAGAAGTAGGGAAAATAAAATATATCTTAAGTTTTATTTGTGCCTTTGTAATCTTAAACCCTGACCTGAATTCCAGTCGACCCCCCACAAGACCAAGAGAAACAAAGTCCGCTCCGGTGGTCCGCTTCTGTCCGTTGTACATAATCATACCTGCACCAAACAAACGTGTATTAACACAAATGAAATCTGTCTTTATAAATCACTCATTAAGCAATCCATTTATTTAGCCTTTGCAATGCTTGTCAATGAAAATAAAACTAGTTAGGATGGGCTTTTAATATTTTAACACACAATAAACCTGTTCAAAAGCTTATGGTAAGCAGCATGCTATGGTGAGCAGGATTAAAGCCAACCAAAGCTGAGTTTACAATAGAAATATATGGCTCCTCTGTACTTTGTCCACATGCCAGGGACACATAAGGCTTGGCAATCATGCAGATTTACACTTTAACATATTAACTCGAAATGAAATGAAACCAGCCTGAATAAAGGTGCAAACACAAAGCTGATTTTAAAATGTTGTTTATGCCTGATCAGATACTGCCTGAGTTATACAGCAAAAATCAGGATACCCATATTTGTTTAAATGACTTGAATTCAGAATTTGATTTGAGCTGATTTGAGCTGTTTTGATTAAAGGTCCTATGTTACAAATAGGACCTTTTTGTGAGCTTTGACCTTGAGCTTGTTCGAATGTTGTTACCTCATCAAAAACATACCTGGAGTTGTTTTGCTTCATTCACACATATTTGAGTAATCCTTTTTATTATTTATTATCTCCAAAGCTCAAAATGCTCTGTTCCACCTTGTGATGTCATGAAGTGGTAGTTTTCAAGTTAACAGCTTCTGTTTGCCTTTTGTTCAGTATTTCTTATTTATTTATTTTATTTTATCAGGAAGTCCCATTGAGATTGCATCTCATTTACAAGGGAGTCCTGAGTAAACAGTTAAAACATACAACATTTACAATAAGATGAATAGTAAAATGTACATTAAAATATTGAACAGGCTTCAGTTAAAACAATTACAACGGTCTGAAAAGATGACAGATATAGTAAGTTTAAATTCACTTAAGGGAATTACACTGTTTAGTTTGAGTTGGTTTATGAGAGTGTTCCATAAAATCTAAAAGCAGTTTTCCCTTGAGCTGTGTAGATTTGTGGTACTGCCAAGGTCAGTCTCTCGTGAGACCTTGTATGATAATGATGAGAACTGAATTGAATCAGGGAGGTGAAATACTGTGGAAGTTTTGCCAGTATAGCTTTGTAAATAGTGGAGATTGGCAATTCCAGGACTGAAATTATCCAAATGATTCTAGTGAAGGTGTATGTTTTTTAAAAACACAGTGGAGCACTTCCTGTATTACAACATGACATCACAAGGTGGAACGGAGCGCTTTATTTTTGAGAGAAGGACTCAGCCTAAATATGCAGGGTTTGTGTGTTAAACATGTGTGAATGAAACAAAACACAACTCCAGGTCTGTTTGTGATGAGGAAACAACATTATAACATAGATCAGAAAATAGTGTAACATGGGCCCTTTAAGTAAGATTTAATCACTTATTGAGCCTATATTATTAGACTTGTTTTAAGACCATTTTGACATATTTTAACATATTACCGGTAATCTTATCTTATCTTAATCTTATAAAACACAATTAACTTCCTGTGTGTGTGTATTTTTACTTAAAGGTGCACTATGTCACTTTTCTGGTGAAGGATGTGCCACCTTCTAGTTTCCATGAAGACATTATTTGGTTCCTTCAAATGTTCCATATTATGGCATTAACTGATCTATTCCATGGAGACAAGCAAGTGACACCACCAGGCCAAAATACAGGTCAGAACTGTGGAACGGTGACCCTTCTCCCAGCACAAATGCATATTTCTCAAGTTTATTTTTTAGCAATAAAACACATGTAATGAAATAAATGCTAGTTAGATATGTTTAATGCCATACTGTGGAACATTCTAGACCAAGCAGAAACATCTCCATGGAGACAAGCAGGTGGCTGATCTTCACCAGAAATATTACATAGTACATCTACTCAATGCAAGATCTAATATTTTTGAATCAAGTTGTTTCAATTTCACCTAATATAAAGTTTTAACTGATTAACTGGCCACAGAAAACAAAACCAGTCAGGTAATGTTGGCTGTAAATTAAATAAAAACTATTCAAAACTGCTCAAATCAAGTATAAAATTTCAAATTCAAGTCCCCTTAAATTGATACAGATACTCCCAGATATTTGCAGTGTGGATAAACATAAACAAAATATTCCTAGAGAATGATTGGGCATTTCTGATTTCCAATGCCCTAAAATCAGCTGTGTGCCCTCTGCAGGATGGACAAGTCTATTGCAGCCAATCAGCACAACTGCACATTTAAAACTTTGAGATTTTATTTCTCAAACCAACCAAGACTCACCGGCGTACAATATGAGACCTTCCCACAACACGAGTGAGGAAGAGAGAACACGTTTAGGCATAAATATGAACAAAATCAAGCAAATAATCATATAAAAACACAAGTTATTGGACTGGACTTAAATGGTAGAACTTCATTTAACAGCACAGTGATATCACAATAATAGGATGGAAATAGTATGTTAACAAAAAGTGTAATAGTTATAATTAAATGATAAATATTCACATAAAAAAAAAAAAAATCATGGTACACTTCAATAAAATAATCTAACATCTAACTAACTGCTAATTTGCATATTTGTAAGTCAGTTATTTTATGTTCATTACTATTTATTTAGGCCTTATTAATGTCTTATTCTGCATAACTGTAATCTGCTGCTAACTAGACATTTACTCATACTTTCCTATTAAAATCTTCTTATTCCTGTTTATTAGTATAATGTTAGAACAGTTTGTACATGAATTATGATCCAAACAGCAGTGGTGGAAGGTAACAAAGTAAAAGTAGTAAAGTACTATACTTAAGTAGAATTTTTAGGTATCTGTACTTTACTTAAACACATTTTACAGTGGGTACTTTTACTTTTACTTTAGGTATCTGTACTTTACTTAAACACATTTTACAGTGGGTACTTTTTACTTTTACTTCACTAAATTTGAGAGCAGGTATCTGTACTTTCTACTCCCCTACATTTTTTTAACTGGACTTATTCATTATTGTTTGAGACCTGCTGAAAAGACTGAGGGTTTGTAGTTTGAGCGAACAAAAATATACAAATAAAAACAGCTAGAAAAAAACGATAAATTCAATTGTTTCTATTGAACAAAATTCAGCACAAATCTTTATCATTTGAAGCCTTATTAGATGTCAAAGTCTGCACGAAACACTTTTACTTTTTACTCTTTAAGTATATTTTTATATTGGGGTACTTAAATACTTTTACTTAAGTTGATTTTTTCATGTGATAGTTTTACTTTTACTTGAGTATTTTTTTTGCTCCGGTGTATATATTTTTACGTAAGTAGCAGAATTGAGTACTTCTTCCACCATTGGTAATAATTCCCATTTACCATGCTATTCCCATTCCACTACCATGGTGATATTCTGTGCTGTGAAGTAAAGCGCATCCAATGAAACGCTGCTTACCGTCCACATTGTCGGGTCTGAAGCTGATCTTGATGCTAAATGACTTATAAGCGTTTTTGATGGTCGGCAGGGTGAGGTATGACATGGGCTCCTGGGCAAAGTACGGCATCACTCTCTCTGAAATGAGCACAATTAGCACACATTTAACAAAAGGGTCATGAATGAATTTTAAGTTTAATCAAGATTAAGTCAAATAATTAGCTTTAGTTTTAGTCAACGATAATATCATGCTAATTTAGGGGAATATGTCCACAATAGTTTTAGTTGACCAGAAAATCTATTTTAATTTTAAGTATTATAGATTGTAGTGCATGGCTTCAATAGACAAGACTGTAGACTTTGAAGGTCAGGGCTAATCCTAATCCATAGTTGACCAGAAAATCTATTTTAATTTTGAGTATTATAGGCTAATCCTAATCCACTGGTCAGAATACACAAAATATCCCCCCAAAAAACTGTAAAAAAATATTTTATTAGTCTATTATTTATTTATTTCAAATGCAGTTTAATCTAAATATGGGCCAGTAGATCTGATCACTCTACCAATGACGTTTATGTCAAGAGCAGGATTCGAACCATCAACTTTCAGATCAGTGGACAAACGCTCTACCAACTGAGCTACTGTGGTACTGATTTAACTCACCATGGACTTGGAGTGTGGTGAAGGCCTCCACTTTGCCCTGTTTGTTGGAGGCGGTGCAGACGTAGGTGCCTGAGTCTTCATGAGAAACTCGAGGAACTGTCAGAACATGGGCCTCCTGGGAACATTTAGGGGCCAGCTCTCCATCCAGCTAGAAATAAGAAAATCAAACAATCAATATTTATCAAAAATACAGACATTATGATATAATAATGATTATATTTAAATTATAATAGTACTTTCGACCACTTGATCTCAGGCAGTGGATATCCTGAGGCGACGCAGGGTAAAACAGCATCAGAACCAACTGTGACCTCTTTAGTTTCAGGGAGAGCTGCGATTTGAGGCAGAGCTGCATGAACAGAGAAACAGACAATCTTTATCTCCATGTATTTTTGTTGACGAGTTCAGATGTTTGCTGTTATCAGATCTAGATTATGAGTTGTGAGCATTTTTAAAATATAGTTGGCATGTTCTGAGACATTTCCACCTTCAAGGCTCTCAAAGTTCTTTACGTCAAGGAACCACTCACCCATTCACACACCAGTGTACGCAGACACTGGGGGCGAGGTGGGTTAAGTGTGGAGAGCAAGTTTCGAATCGCCAACCTTCAGATCAGTGGACAAACTCTCTTCCAACTGATCTACTGTGGCCCCCCTAATTAATCAGGATTAATCATGTGTCTTGGTTTGAGCCTAATTATGTTCTGATGTAGACTGGGTTTGGTCTCATTATAGTCCAAGTTTACTCCAGGCCCAATCCAGGTTTACTTCCAGGGTTTTATAAATAAATAAATAAATGAATGAATGAATGAATGAAATATGACAATTTATGTCACGATCTATGCGCTGATTTGTCTGTTGCTCCTGTTTTGTGGTCTAAATGAGCTTCTATGACCAAGAAAACTGTGGATCAGTACATTTCAAGTCTAGACTCAAAAGTAAGAACAACAAAGAGCACTCACACTGTACGTTGAGGACCACCTGAGACTGCACAGAGCCCACATCATTAGTGGCCGTGCAGCGGTACTGTCCGGCATCTGCCTCGGTCACCTGCTCGATCTTCAGCATGCCCCCCTTCACTACGATGTGGGGGGGCAGAGCTCCTCCCACTTTGCTCCATCTGACGGTGGGCTGGGGGTCTCCTACCGCCTGGCACTCAAACTCCACAGAGTTTCCGATCATCACAGTCTGAACCGAAGTGCGCACGTTTATCATGACTTTGGGCAGGGCTGTAGGAGGAAAAGACAACAGAGATAAACTTAATCAAGAGTTATACAGAGCAGTTGTAAATAAAACATTACATAAAAAACAAAGCCACTTTAGGCACTGCCTTAAAACTTTCACTGCCGATCACAAAAGGTGGCTGTACTGAGAAAAGGGCAGTGGTGGAACGTAAAGAAGTACAAGTAGTACTTAAGTCGAATTTTTAGGTATCTGTACTTTAGTTAAGTACATTTTACAGTAGATACGTCTTACTTTTACTTCACTACATTTGAGAGCAGGTATCTGTACTTTCTACTCCACTACATTTTGGACTGAAAAGTAAAAAGTACTTTTCATATGATTTGAGGGGTTATTTTGACCATGTTTGTAGTGACATTCTGACTAAAGTTTTTGAATTTAAGCTTCGGCTTTGAGCACAAAAATAAATACATAAAATTCATAAGAAAAATTTTGAAATTGATTTGTATTGATACTGTTGACCAAAATATGTATCATGTTTTAATCAATATCACTACAGTCAACACTTAAACAAATTAACAACACTTCTGGTGTGAAATACTTTTACTTTTTACTCTCCACGTACATTTTTAAACTTACTACTTAAATACTTACTACTTAAATACTTTTAATTAAGTACGGTAGGTTTTTTCATGTAATACTTTTACTTTTACTTGAGTAACTTTTAACCTCTGTATTTGTACTTTTAACTGTTAGATAAGACTTCCTCCAAGTTACTAGACAGTGCTTATTTGTAAATTAGGTACTAAAACAAATGTGGACATAGGTTAAAACAATTATAATCCAGTAGCCAGCCAGACCTTAAGAAATAGATTTATCTTATTTTTTTATCATATTAAATCAATAGAAATGGAAGTGGTCCTGGACAATGGCTCACTACTCGATTTCTTATGATTATATTGTGACTGTGGGTGGGATAAATTATTCCTATTTCTACATAGTATTTTTTATAGTAATAATATTTGGCAGTACTGTATCAATACCATATTTTTTCTTATTTACTCTGTTTACTATCCCTGTACAGCTAAGCAAACTGGTAAAAATGACTTGGCATTGTAGTTAGAGGCCCAGGGGAAGACCAAGGACACGCTGGGGGGACTATGTCTTTTGGCTGGCCTGAGAACGCCTTGGGGTCCCACATGAGGAGCTAGAGGAAGTGCCTACGGGTAAGGGAAGTCTGAAGGTCCCGGCTTAGACTGCTGCGCCCACAACCCAGCCCCGGATAAGCGGAAGAAAATGGATGGACGTAGTTGAATGCTGTGACTCACCCTGGATGGTCAGTCTGGCTGTGTCCTGGGCCTGACCATAAGCACTTGTGGCTCTGCAGATGTAAACGCCTTCATTGCTCTGCTCAAGGTTCTCAATTCTGGGTAAAAAATGACAAGAAATTATAAATGTGATTATTATGATCCACATTCAGAATCTGTATTTTTGACTTGCTCTTGTTTTTACAGAGAAGCCAGGATTTGGTCATAATCATACAGTGACTTAACTAGCATGGACACAAATAGAAAAAAGTCTAACCACTCTACAGTCTTAGATAATCCTCATTTTAGTCGCCAAGAAAGTGACCTCTGTGCACTGTAAACTGGTTGTAACGTCTTATAAATAGAAATGTGGTATCTTAGGAATTAGGGCTTGTTGGATCCTTAGATTATAGACTATATAATCCTTTAAAAATGCACATGTACCAGCGTCTGTGTTACCTGAGCACTCCCTCTTTGACGTGGTGGTTTGGCGGCAGGACTCCTCCCTCCTTCAGCCACTCGATCTGCATCTCAGCGCCCCCTGCAGCTGAACAGGTGAACTCCACTGCACTGCCCTGAGCTTTCACCTCCACCTGTGGGGACACCTTCACCGAGAGGGGGGCTGCACAGGGAAGAGACACGCAGGTATATTAGTTCTACGAGGATCTTTAGGTCATGTGAAATGTAGGGATGCAAATACCTCAGCTAAACAAATTTGGTGAAAGAAAACTCATTTAAGTGCATTTACATTTACTTAAAGTCATTTTTGAGTGGTATATTTTACAGTGTTATTCTTAATTGAGTAAAAGTTTAAGTTTTAGCAGTAGTACACTTCCCATTGTGAATAACTCTGCAAGTGACAAAAGCTTTATGTTGTCAATATTACATGGTTTGAACATGTGTGTTTCTTGCACAACTTCTTCAGGTAGTCTTTAGTTTTTTTTCTCGTTTGTATGGCCATTCCTTAACAATGACCAGATTTTGTGCATTATTTAATGTTGTGCCATTACATTAACTTAACAGTTAGGAAAAACAATCTATTAAACAAAATTCAGCACAAATCTTTATCAAAATCAGTATATTTTAAGTCTTATAAGACTGTAAAATCTGAACAAAATACTTTTACTTTTTACTCTTTAAGTATATTTTCAAATGGGTACTTTAATACTTTTACTTCAGTAGATTTTTTCATATAACACGTTTACTTTTACTTGAGTATGTTTTTGCTCCGGTATCAGTACTTTTACTAAAGTAACACAATTGAGTACTTCTTCCACCACTGCTCTTACTTGAATAGTAGTTTTCCCAAATACTTTTTACTCTTAAGTCATTTCTTGGAGCACTACTTTGTACTTCTATTTGAGAAATATCATTTGAAGGAACTTTACTCTTACTTGTGTACAATTTCAGGCTACTCTACCGGCCTCTGCGATAATATAACCCAGCCCTAATTCCGCCCCTTTATATATTTAAATATTATATTGAATTGAAGAAAACTTACATCTAACATTGACGTTGACCACCACTTCGCTGCTGCCCACTCGGTTGCTGACCACACACTTGTAGCTGCCGGCGTCTTCCGCGGTCGCCAGGTTGATTTGCAAATCTCCTCCTTCGGCCTCGGCTCTGGGGGGCAGGTCTCCGCCCACTTTGGTCCAGGTGTAGGAGAGAGGGAGGGTACCATGAGCCAGACACTGCAGCCTGATCACCTCACCCACACGCACTGCCACGTCATCCAAAGTGGAAGTGGTGTACGGAGGAGCTGGAGAGTAAAAATATGTTTTATTAATGAATTTATGGACTTTAAAAACACAGAAGAAGAGCGTTTTTATATGGGTTGAATACGTAGGACTAGTCAAATACTCATGAATGAACCAAAAACAGTACTACAAGTATTCTGTCTGTGCTTTTGTTGTAGACGTAGGCCAAGATAACAAGGACTGTTAGAAGTGTGGGGCTGGCAGGCACAGAAATGCAATTTCATATTCTGCTTCAAATTGGAATTTTTTTAAATCAAGGACCAATTTACAAGGCACATTTTAAAGAGGGAGCATTAAAACAAAAATATGAACCGATAAACTAACAATCTCATGCATTTCAGAAAATACTTATGCTACATATAGCAATTTTATACATAATAAAACCACATGCAGACTATATATTTTGTGGTTTGCATTCTATTTTACAGTAGTGGAAGGTAAAAAAGTACAAGTAGTAAAGTACTGTACTTAAGTAGAATTTTTAGGCATCTATACTTTACTTAAGTCAATTTTATAGTGGATACGTTTTACTTTTACTTCACTACATTTGAGAGCAGGTATCTGTACTACATTTTTGAACTGAACTAAAAAGTTAAAAATTCTTTTCATATGATTTGAGGGGTTATTTTGACCATGTTCGCTGTAACATCCTGACTAAAGTTTCTGAGTTCAAGCTTTGAACAAAATAAATACACAAAATTCATAAGAAAAATTAAGAAATGGATTTGTATTGCTACTGTTGACCAAAATATGTATCATTTTTTATCAATATCACTACATTTAGCACTTTAACAATTTAACAACATTTTATCAAAAAATCTGTGTGAAATACTTTTACTTTTTACTCTTTAAGTACATTTTTAAGCGGGTACTTAAATACTTTAACTTAAGTAGATTTTTTCATGTGATACTTTTAATTCTACTTGAGTAGCTTTTTATGTCTGTATCTGTACTTTTACTTAATTACCAAAACTGATATTTCATCCATCACTAGTATTTAAGCTTGTATTCCTTAAAGAATTGCACCCCCGTGTTTAACTAAGTGCAACCTGTCAGTTGTGATTTCAATTTCAATTATAATTAATCAACAATTAATTCAGTTCAACATAATACGGGCCCTTAACTGTCCATCCTTTCCTGGGGTTGTTGTTTTTGATTATTACTTTTTTCTTATTAAAAATGAAACAGATATTAGAGATATAGATATAAAATAAACTGACTCTCCACATCCAGATTGATGGTGGCCTCGGATGCGCCCATTTTGTTGGAGGCAGTGCAGATGTATTCTCCAGAGTCCTGACGTCCCACAGCGGGCAGGATCAGGGAGTTATCCACGATCTTATGTCTCCACGGCAACGGAGCACGCAGCTTCGACCACGAGATGGTTGGATCCGGGAAACCTACAAACAGTAGTGTGCCGTCAGAGCCAGCAGGGCCTTCTCTGTAAAACTAATGATTTTAATACACCAATTAAATCACAATTTTGTATTTTTTAGATCTAAAATTCTCTCAAACATAAACAGGCTGAAGGATTTACTGACACTCTGACCTCACGGAGCACAGAGTGAATGAACTGTTGGATTCATGGTTGGATTACACATCGGATGGCGACATGTAGCCAGCAATGAAAGTGTTCGATGGATGAGGACGGCAGCGGTGAGTGAGATGCTGCTGTTCTCATAAGGTCTATGTGCAGTAACTTGGATTATAGCCTACAACTATATGGACACGTTGAATACAACATGTCCATATAGTTGTATTCAGTTGTTGACGGTGATGTATGTGTGCGTTCTGACTTGGCGTGTGCACTCGTGTGGTCGTATCAATCAGCTGATGCATTGTGATGGATATTTTATGTGTTTAAGCAGCAAAGTAGTCAGTGTAGTCAACAAAAGCACTAAAAATTTGGAGTATCAGCACTGCACGTGTTCTACATGCATTAAGCCCTGCCTCCTCCAGCGCACCTCCGCAGGTGAGTGCAAGGGCTGAGAGGCTGTCTGCTGGCATCTATAGGCCTACGGATAGTTATATCTGTAAATATGGGCAGCTGGCCCAGGTCTGGAACTTTCTTGCTGTGAGGCAAGAATGTTATTCATTCTTTTAAAAACTGATAACACAAGATTTCAAGATTATGTACTCAGACCATTTAACTCAAGATTCAAGATTAATGTTACTTTGTGAACCAAATCACTAACAAAAAAATGACAGGGTTGACATAAAATTACATAAGCCCAGTTACATAGGGCCCAGGGCCTCCATCTGAGATATTTAGGTTAGAATATAAATGCAACATTTTGTATAGCAATATTACTATGTAGTCTTCTCCTACCATGAGCGTCGCAGCGCAGAATGGCTGTCTGTCCCTCCACTGCGATCATTAGGGGCTCGGACACAACGACGCGGGGGACAGAGGGGAGCTGGGACCCCCCCTCCACAAACACCTCCACTTTAGTCTCTGTAGTGCCCTTACTATTACGGGCCACACACACATATGTCCCGCTGTCTTCAGGATGAGCAACCAGGATCTGGGCAGAAGAGAAACCAAGAAATATTCAGATAGAGAGATAGATAGATCATGATTATATTTAAGATTTTACTAAAAATCTTTTCTAGTTTTGTATTCTGCATATTACAAAAGACCAGGCAAGATTTTTTGTAAAATCTTAAATATAACCATGTTAACTATGATTTAGTGAAATGTAGGCTATAGCCTATCTGTCTTATGCACTTTAATCAATCAATCAAACTTTATTTATAAAGCACTTTTAAGAGTAGAGTATAAAACATAGTATAAAATTGGCTGCATTCGGACTCTGTTCCGTACCTGCATGACCGCGTTGGACTCCATGGGGACGGGGCTGCTCATCATAATTTTCCTGTTGTTGTCGAGTCTGTGCCAGGACACTGAGACACGGGACTCCCCTGAGCCCTGGCACTCCAGGTTTATGGGCTCACCCGCTCGGACGCGCACGGGACCGGCCGGGGTCACCGTGACAACTGGGGAGTCTGTGGCACCTGGAATAATACAGCAAAGAATATTCACCGTTAACCACAAGAGGGAGACATTCTCAAGCACATGAAGATATCAATATGCAACAAGTGAAAAAGATGTGCCATTTTTGTATAATTACAAGAAAAAAAGATTGTCACAGTTTTTTACAACTTGAACACAAAAAAAATGTGTCTGCACTTTGAATCTTCACTGAGACCAGTCCAACTTGGTGAGTTCACAGTACTTACTTATTTGGGTTTCTGTGTAATCCCTCAGTGATCTAGATGTGATCCATAAAAAATTCAAATCTGTCAAAAAGTTTTAAAAACTCTTTGCTCAGTTGACAAAGTTTACTACTTAGCCGCAGCAGTGCCATTTGTGATTCTAATCGTGACAATATGGTTGTGAATATCAAATTTCACCCTTAACAAACAATCATTTTTTTATCTGTATTTGTATAAAAAATTGCCATTCCAATGTATATACTTTATTAAAGCCAACTTCATGAAGTACAGTGTACTGAAGTACTCTGTTCAAGTGCACTTACCTCTGACGATCAGAGACACTATGGTTTGGGTGATGCCGAACGGGTTACTGGCCACACAACGATAGGCTCCATGGTTACTTGGACGAGCGTTCACAATGGTCAGAACAGAGCCATCAGGACTCACTTTGATGTTTTCTGTAAAATATTACATTTAAATGAGATGGGATTATCTTAGTTTGACAGACTACTGTGCTTGTTTATATGGACAGGCTAATACACACTGCAGAGTGGAAAAAGTGTGTGGTGATGGATTTAGCTAGAAGCCAAATTAGAGATAGTTCTCTGTGGGAGCTCAGAAAAGCCAGCGGTTAATGGTTCGATCAACACTACCTCCCATCAAGTCTGTGTGCCTGTTTGTGAAGGGGAGAGCCACAGAGGCCGCTGGTCGCCCCAGGGCAGCTGTGGCTGTAGAAGAAGCCAACTTCAGCCGCTGCAGAGTGTGTTAGAGTGATTAAATGATGGACTTCACACACTGACAAGCTCGTAGAGCTTTTCTGTGTAAACCTGTAACGCTCAGTATATAATCATGTTACAGCAGACTCTGTACCTGGCAGAGGCTGGTTACTGGAGCCCTTCCATTCCATCCGCACGGGCTCAGCTCCACTGTAAACTTTACACCTGAAGCTGACCGTCTCTCCCACGTGCACCGCGGCCGAGTGAGGCTCTGTGCCGATGATGGGGCTCTGCAGACCTAAAACACAGAGAAATATAAACACAGCCGTCAACATATGGACCTGCCAATGAGTCCATAGAGAATACACTGTAAAAAACATCCACATTACAAGAGCAGAGAGGAGGAGATGGGTGAGATCATGGGACAGTGGAGAAGTCCTTGGCGAGGTCAGATTGGGCTATGACGGACGGAGAATGCAGCACAAACTAAATGTGAGAAAAACATCCTCCCCGCAGCCCCGGCCCTGCTCTCTGGATGACTGAGGCTCTTTCATTTTCTACACTGCCATATTTAATCACAGAAATAGGCGATGCAACACTGCCCTGGAAAATGTGACAATAAAGCTGCTGTTGTCTCAACTTTACCAACACAACTTAACAACACTGTGTATTGAAAAACAGAGATCAAGTTGTAAGTGTCATAGAGGCATAGCATCCCTATTTCTTCCACAAACCCACGAGGCATTACAATGACAATCTTCTTACTTATCTGTAATTTCCTTGTCTATTACAAACTTCAGAAATTTCTCGAAGCTATTTAAAAAAAAAGGAACAAAAAGTGAAGAAATGCAATAAGTAAAATACACAGAAATGAAACACTGTATAATAAATACGTCCTGTTCTTGTTTTTAATATCCGAGTCAGACAAACTGCTGATAGCTAGAGCTGGAGCAGCATATTTCTAATACTATAATTGAAGTTGAATTATGTAACTTCTCTGTTAGGGGGTTTGCCACCTGCTTGTCTCCATAGAGATGCTATTTATTTTCCTGAAATGTTCCACAGTATGACAGTAAACTTATGTATATTGCATGTATTCAGTTACAGGTATTATTATTCCTAAAAATACCTTGAAAAATATGCATTTTTACTGTGAGCGGGATTGCTTCTCCATAGATCTGACCTGCAACTTGGCCTGAGGGGGCCATGCTGTTCTGTGGAATATTCCAAGCATAGCAATCTCAGTAGAGGGCGGACCTTTAAGCACGTGCAATGAATGAATACATAACCTTTATTATGCTGTAGTGTCAAATATAATGTCACTTTCACCTTAGTAAATTTGTACTGACACAAAAGATGTTGAGCTTCGTATCAGTTTTTGTTTCTTGTTGCTTCCAATAAAAGTAACAATAACCCTGGTCCTCAGTATTTTCATTTCTGGCAATAGATTTTAGATTTTTTTTTTCTTGTAATTAAAACCATATATCTTTTCAGAATCCATTAACCAAGCCTTGCGGATGAAAGTCCAGACTTACGTGAGCTGGATGAAGTCACAGACACAGAGACAGAAGACTGGCGGATTTGACCTCCCGAGCTTCCGTAGGGGCCCTGCACTTGACAGATATACTCCCCAGAGTCCTCAGGGGTGGCAGAAAGGATACGCAACTGATTACCCAAAATCTGAAGAAACAAAACACAAGTCAATACAGAAATATACAAAAGAATGTGAAGAGAACGTTACATACATATATTTAGTTCACTGATAAGGGCAGGGGTGCTGTGCAGACAACAGGAAGAAATTGCTAGCAGCCTGTTCAATGTCAATAGATATAACACCACATGGTAATATAAAATTAAGATTTAATGTTGAAAACCACATTGTATTGTCTAAGGAAACTGGTTTTTTTTTATTATCATCGTGGTATCAAGTCTATTTCTTAGTATCTAAATCAAGTTTGAAATCTTAGTATCATGACAACACTAATAATGATAACGATTTTAGAAGTTTTTTCAAATAAATCTATGCTATCTAATCTATACTCCATAAAAGTAAGCCTAAATGTAAAGTGTTGTAAAGTGTTTTTATCTAGCTGTTTATGTCACATTAACTTAACTTCATTATTCAGAATGTTTGATTTCGTGAAGCTGCTCACAAGCTTGAGGGATGGTAATTAATTACACAAGGCAACTTTGTATTTCACAGTTTGGTTATGGTGTCATTAATTATGAATAATAGTAAAATCGTGATGTTTCTCCACACAATAATCTTCACACTAAACTTGGACATTGTCACATCCCTGGTCTATAGAGCACTTAAGTCGTACCTGGTGATTGGAGGAGAGGCGTCCACTGGCCCTGGTCCATGTGACCTGAGGAGGAGGGTTTCCAGGAGCGAAACAGTTCAGCTCTAGACTCTGTCCCTCCTGAACATCAGCGATAGAGGGCTGGATTGTGACCCCTGAAGACACATGGTCCGCTGAGAATAAAATAAAGTAGTAAGATATAGAGTTGTCAAAAGTATTGAAAATCATATATTAATCAATACTAAAACAAGTACACTCATGCGAAACTAGATACTCATTTCAACAGGTATCAATACTAAAAAAGTCACATTCACAGGACAGAAATAAACCTTTCCTACCTTTAGCTTTAAGAAGAATCTATTTTGATTCAATTTTGTATTGAAAAGATTGTCAGGAGATGGGAAGGAGGCCAATCCTGTCTATTTCCTAATATTTAAAATCAATTCAATCAATATTTCTTTGCAGAAAAACATTTTTATGAAAAAATGGCATTAGGTTTGGCCCTTGACCACCTAGTAGTAGTACTAGTACACGCCCATGGACCACTATGGAACCTACCTGGACGACTGAGGGATTACACAGATATAAGGCCACATGGGAATATTTTTCACATCACAAATCACATTCTAAAGTCTGAATAAAGAGTGTTTTTTATGATCGTTGTGGTATCGGTATGGAGTATCAAGCCTATTCCTTAGTACCAAAATCAAGTTTGAAATTTTAGTATCATGACAACACTAGTAAGATGATGATGATGATGATAATAAATTTAAGATTCTTGTAATATTCTTGTAATAATGGGGGTAACAGTATTCATGTATTTATTTTTTGTTTCATTCATTTAAAATATAAAATGAAAATGGTGTCACATGAAATTACGATTGTGAATGAAAAGAAGCAGAAAAGAATACATTTTTAATATCAGCCCCATTTTCACACACAAACCTAACAGCTCCTTGTTTAGTCTTTGTTTATTTTAATTTTTCTGCAGTAATGTAAACTGAAGAAGATATTGATGGAACTCTTCAATTAACCGTTGTTTCATATTAACAAAGAGCTGAAGAAGTTTTGTCTCTCATCCAAGAGACTTAAAGCCTCTGGCCTCCACGGTAACTGCTGTTGGACAATTGGTAGACACATAATCTAGTTTTTGAGTTAGATGACTTTGAGATCTTAAAACTGACTTTGGTGATAGAATAAGATCAATATTAAGCTAATTCTAGAAGGTTTTAAAGACAAAAACAAACATCTTTTGTACAAGTACGGTGAGCGAGACAGCACAAAACATTAACATAAGGAAAGACCAAACGAAATTACAGAAATGCTGCGTGACATTATGAACACAAAAGACACACCAGCAATAAAAATATTTAGCACACACAATATTATAAAAAACAAAAAAAAACAAAAAAAACCCTCAAAGAAAACAAAAACATATAGTCAGTAGCAGGCTTTCCAGCTAGCACCAGGTGTAAACCAGGTCTATCCTAGGTCCAAGTTAGGGCAAAACTAGATTTAAAAAAATGACTCAAATGAGGACAAAAGCTATAGAAACACTAGACGAGCAGAGAAACTGTAATCTCTTATAGAAATACATGGATTTTGTACAGTTTAATTCAAACCTAATATACGCAATTTATGTAAAGTTGCCACCTGTTAAGCTCCTTGAGGGTTTTTGATACCTATCCATTACATTCTTTTGCATTATGTATTCTGTTTTTGCAAAGTGAAAAAAAAAGTTATAGCACTACTGACCTTGATATTTTAATGTTTCTTCATTGGGGATATGCATAGAAATGACTAGCTGCTTAATAGTGGCCGCTGCCACGTGTGTTGCGTTACCTCTGATCACAGTGACTTTGATGGGGGAGCTGTTGGAGCCGACACTGTTGCTGCCCACGCACATGTAGACCCCAGAGTCAGACAGCCTCATGTTTGGGATGAGCAGAGTCCCGATGTCCGTGCGGTCCATACGAGCCTGAGGACACACGCAAACGTTTTTAAAAGGCATTATGTCATTGTTTAAAGACAGTTTATTTACTCATAAATAATAATAGTAATAGTAATTACCTGTTTCTTTCAAAGCACAAATCAAGAACTGAGAATCTACAAGGCACATGTGACACTTTGGAAGCTTGGCATTTCAGAACTGCATTAAAGTTCACATTTAACCTCATTTGTCTTAAACCCTCATCATTTTATAATATAAAGCTGGAGGAGAGTCTGCCATCTGCTTGTGTCCATGTAAATGTTAGTGCTTTGTCCAGACTGTGTCACAGTATGGATTTAAACTTTAACTTTAAACCATCTCCATGGAGACAAGCAGGTGACCCCACCAGGCCAGGTTACAGGTCAGATCTCTGGAGAGGCAACCTATCTCACAGTATGAATGCATGTTTGCCAAGATTCTTTTTAGTAATCAAACCCTGTAAATGAATAAAAGCATGATAAGTTGATGCTATACTGTGGAACATTCAAGACAAAGCATTAACATCTCAATGGAGACAAACATGGGGTGTAGCCTCCACCAGAAAAGTTACATAGTGCACTTTTAAGGTTATTCTTTAATAAAATATACAACTCTTTAATATTTTAATACGTAAAAGTAAGTCAAAAACGAGTACATATTTTTTACTTTAACTTTTCAAAGCCTTTTAAAAATACTTTTAAGAGGTAGGAGTTGTTTCTAGATTAATAACTACTTATTATATGTTTCTTTTGCCATATTTTGTGCTCATTAAAAGCTATCAAGTATTTTCTGTTTAAATTGTCACTCACACCCTTTAGATTCTCAAAGTACAAGTCTTACATTAGGACATTGACTAATCACTAGCTAGAAGCAACACAGAAAGCTCTACTACAGCACAAAACTCCAGGACACGACAGGGCTTGTTAAAGCTACTGCTCAGACTTCTAGAATTTTCTGTTTTGGATTAAAAAGCTGCTGCACATTTGTACACAAATGTGTGCCCAAAGCAAGGACCCACGTTCTACAATGACACGGGTTAATGCAAGAAGCCATGACTTTGAAGACCGCTCTTTTATACCACCTTGAAAAGCAGATTACAAATTCAACTATGACAAGAATTTAGCCGATGGGCATTCACTTGACCTTACTGAAATCACATGAATATCTACTTGACTTAAATTACTTGGTAGGGTTGTCAAAACAAAATTCATACACAGTAACTAATCAGTATTAAAACTATTGAAACCGGATTCACTTTGAAATACTATGAACAGGCTTTTTCAGCAGTAGTGTGACTACGTGGTAAAATGAAAGAAGTGATTATTATGTGTTGGTAATTACTTTAGGTGTAGAAAACTATGATTATAAGGGGGAGGATAAACAGTACGGTATAGGCCTAGAACAATAAATACATCAGATGCTGATCAAAACTGTATCGAATATCAAAGTTTTATTCTTAGTATTCATTTATTTATTAATGGAAGTATTAGTTTGAAGTGTGTTGTATCATGACACCCTTTACTTATTACTTGGTAGCACTTTTAATAGCACAGTAATAGCAGTGGTGGAAAGTAACAAAGTAAAAGTAGTAAAGTACTGCACTTAAGCAAAAAAAAAAAAAAAATAGGTATCTGTACTTTACTTAAGTCAGTTTTAAAGTGGATACTTTTTACTTTTACTTCACTACATTTTTGAACAGGACTGAAAAGTAAAAGTATTTTTCATTATAGTTTGAGACCTGCTGAAAAGGCTGAGATTCAACACAAATCTGGATCAAAATCACTACATTAGAAGAGAAATAAGACCTCAAGATATACGCAAAATACTTTTACTTTTTACTCTTTAAGTACATTTTTAAAGAGATAGTTTAATAGTTTTACTTAAGTAGATTTTTTCATGTGATACTTTTACTTGAGTATTTTTTTTGCTCCTGTATCTGTACTTTTACTTAAGTAACAGAACTGAGTACTTCTTCCACCCTTCAGTAAAAGCATGGAAATAGGATGGAAATAGCCAGTTATTTGCTTCCTGATGATTCACAGGTTTCAAATACTGAGTAAGGATTGTTAATATAATTGTGAACTAAAGTAAGAGGACAGATGTATCCCTTAACAACAACTATAATTACACTTTCAGTTACCATGTCGTTTCTGCCCTCTTACTGCGCTATTATAAAGTGCAGTGCTGCCATTAACTATATAGACTTCTTAATCCCAATTTCAGAATATTTGGCACATTTGGATAAGGCTGCTGAGAATTTAAATTTTAGAACTTTCTCTTGGTTAAATCAAAATGTTTAAGAGAAGCTTCATCAAATAAGGTTTAAGTTGCTTGAGTTGTGCAGTTGTAACAAGATGTATTCAGATACTTCCAAAGTCAATATTACGCTATTTTCTGATCTAAAACAAACCTGGAGTTGTGTTTTGCTTCATCCACACGTTTAACTCACAAACCCTGCATATTTAGCCTGAGTTCTTCTCTCAAACAGAAAACACTCTGTTCCACCTTGTGATGTCATGTGGTTATACAGGAAATGCGCCGATGTGTTTTTAAACTCCATAAGCCTTCACTAGAATCATCTGGATAACTTCAGCCCTGGAATTGCGAGCCTCTACTGAACTAAAGGTAGAAAGTCGCCTTTAACTTGAAAACAACCACCACATGACATCACAAAGTGGAACGGAGGATTTTTAGTCCTAATAATCAACATGTGTGAATGAACCAAACCCCACTCCAGGTA